>PPKL02000016.1:0-268793 GCA_003707665.2 Ogataea pini | reverse complement strand
ATGTATTATTTTTTTTTTTTTTTTTTTTTTTTTCAATATTTTTTTTTTTTTTTTTGAAAATTTTAATACCCTATGTAAATTTATCGTTCTTGATCAAACACATCAACCACTTGGAAGACTGAGGGGTGTTAATGACAGGCGATTCTTCACAGAGAACAGAAAGTGCTAAGAATCTGTTTGTTTCAAAGCCCGGGAGTCGATTACAAATGAGTTGTTTAGATCATTGCATTATCGTAGATTTCAAAGCATCTTTTGAGATCTACAAAGAGGTACAAACAAGATATGCCACCCGAGCCATTTGTGAGCCATATCGGTATGACCGATCGGTTTCCAAGAGTGAGAATTTGAAGCAGATGGCCGTGTCATTATTGAATGACAAGAGTATTGGATGCTGTGTTGCGTCATTGAGACCACTGATTGTGGAGCTTGTGGCGAGAATCGTTGAGGACAAGGATGTTGAGAGACAGTATTTGCAACGTTCCAGCATTAATGTTGGTGTTCCTGGCTCTGTGGCACTTGGGTGTCTTGCAAAAGTGAGCACGAGAGCATCTGAAGTTTTGAACTTGGTTGAACATTTTTTGGAAAAAGGTGATTTCTTCAGCATAATGAAACAAAAAATAAATGAAATTGAGCAGCCGGAGCTGCAATGCATTTTACTGGCATTTTATAGACTATTATGTGTGAACAGACAAAAGTTCACACAATTTGTGGACCCAGAGGTCTTACATGGCGTTTTATCATTGGAAACAAGCACCAATGTGAACAAATACTTGGCAGTGATGCTTCTTTCGATCTGTCTCTCATTGTCGGAGGAAGTTTGTTCTGGGCTGGTTGAGAAACATGTGGGTGTTGAAGGCGTCTTTGGCGAATATGAGGGCGAGAACGGCGTTGATTTCGAACTGCTTTCAATTCTTGAGGCCCAGAGACTCGCAAATCTGAGCAAGATTAGATCTCTTAAAAGCTCTTCGAAAGAGTCTGAGTACACTGTCGTTTTTCGGCAGCAGGACCTGTCGTGTGGCAGTGCCCTCGTTACCAACGTGCTGATTGCGAACGTGGCGGGACTAACCATGCCTAAAGTCTCTAGCACTACTGTTAGCGCTTCGGAGGTTGTTCCAATTGAAAAGACCGTGAAATCTCTGCGTCAATTGGCATTATGTGTTCAGAGATCTACCCCTGTTTTGCTTGCTGGGCGATCTGGATCCGGTAAAACTTTCCTGATCAACGAGCTGGCAAAATTGCTACGTTTGGACTCGAATAAGATTGTCAAAATCCACTTGAACCAGCAGACGGACTCCAAAATGCTTTTGGGAACGTACTCTTCTGGAGCAAAACCGGGAACTTTCGAATGGAAGAGCGGTGTTTTGGCCACCGCGGTGCGAGAGGGCAGGTGGGTGCTTGTTGAAGACATTGACAAGGCCCCAAACGAGGTTCTTTCGATATTGTTGAGCTTGCTAGAGAAGCGCGAGCTCACCATCCCGTCACGTGGAGAAGTGATACAGGCTGCTAATGGGTTCCAATTGCTGTCAACGGTTCGTGTTGCTGCGGACGTTCGTTCAGAGTCGTTGCCGGACATGATTGGTCTTCGGCGGTGGAGCGTGGTTTCGACTGCCGAATTGGACGGTGACGAACTCCGCACAGTCGTGAGACGTAAGTTCCCACGCTTGGAGAAGTTTGCGGACGATTTCGTCGAGTGCTTTGCGGGTGTGCGCCGGGTGTACGACTCGCGGCGGTTTGTGTCGATGAACCGGGGCTCGCAGCCCAGAACAGTTTCCTTACGGGACCTGATGAAGTTATGTAGACGGTGCGACCGTGTGCTTGCGGATGCAGGTGTTCATACCGGCGAGGATCTTGTCTCTGACGAGCTGTTTGACGTGATATTTCAGGAGGCTGTCGACTGTTTCACTAGTTCTGTGGTGGAACGTGAGCCTATCAAGGTTTTGGTGGCTGAGATTGGACGTGCTCTGGAGGTGCCGACGTCGCGGACAAAAGTTCATCTTGGACGGCACGTGCCGAGCTTCCAGATGTACGAGACGTCTGTGAGTGTTGGACGGGCTCATTTGGAGCGTCGGCCATGTGTGGGTGGAAGAACGTTCAACAACAGTGGCAGCAGTTTTGCGCGTACGAACCACTGTTTGCGGCTGATGGAGCGTGCAGGTGTGGGTATTTCGATGTGCGAGCCGCTTTTGCTGGTTGGTGAGACAGGAACAGGTAAAACGACTGTGATCCAGGAGATTGCGAAACTTTTGAACCGCAAATTGACGGTTATCAACGTTTCTCAGCAAACGGAGGTGAGCGATCTTGTTGGAGGTTTCAAGCCTGTCAGCACGAAGTCGCTTGCTGTTCCTTTGCAGGAATCGTTTGAAGAGCTGTTTGGACGGTCGTTCTCTGTTCGTAAGAATGAACAATTCTTGCGTCTTTTGGCCAAGGTTTTCAATAAAGGTCAATGGAAGAGTGTGGTGAGGTTGTGGAGAGAGGCTCACAAGATGGCCAAAACGACTTTCGGTGAGTCTGCCAAAGAAGATACCACTGAGGCTTCTGCTAAGAAGCGCAAACTCAACTCCTCTACATCGTCGAAATTGCTCGAAGAATGGACAGCCTTGGCAAACAGAGTGTCTGATTTCGAGAAACAGGCCGTCAGCACCGAAGAATCTTTGGTTTTCCGTTTCGTCGAAGGAAGTCTGGTGAATGCTGTTCGTAATGGTGACTGGCTGCTGTTGGACGAAATCAACCTCGCTTCTCCAGAGACTCTTGACAGCATTTCTGATTTGCTGGCCGAGGAAATGGCAGCACGCAGTATTCTGCTGTCGGAGCGCGGAGACGTGGAAAGCGTGCGTGCACACAGGGACTTCCGGATCTTTGGGTGTATGAATCCTGCTACCGATGTGGGTAAAAAAGAGCTTCCAGAAGGAATCCGGTCTCGGTTCACTGAGTTGTATGTTCACTCTCCAGACCAAGATATTGCCGATCTGCTGATGATTATCGACAGTTACATTGGCCGTCATGCTGTGGCTGACGAGTGGGTTGGAAACGACGTTGCCGAGCTGTTTTTAGAGGCCAAACGTCTTTCTGCTGCAAACGAGATCGTTGACGGTGCTAATCAACGGCCACATTTCAGTATCCGTACACTCACGCGTACTCTCCAGTATGTTCGTGATATTCTCTCGGTCTATGGACTTAGACGGGCTCTTTACGAAGGTTTCTGCATGTCTTTCCTGACTCTTTTGGATGCTTCTTCTGAGGCAAAGCTTCGGCCTGTCATTGAGAAACACACAGTTGGCCGTCTTCGTAACGCCAGATCGGTGGTCTCGCAGATTCCTGCGGATCCGTCGTCCGACGCTCAGCGTTTCGTCCAATTCGAACACTACTGGGTTCGTCAGGGCTCGTGTGAACCAGAGCCACAGGCTCAGTATATCGTGACTCCGTTTGTTCGCAAGAACTTGCTGAATCTTGTTCGTGCCACCAGTAGTGGACGGTTTCCTGTTCTGATCCAGGGTCCAACGTCAGCGGGAAAAACGTCGATGATCCAGTACTTGGCCAAACTTACGGGACACACATTTGTTCGTATTAATAACCATGAACACACCGATTTGCAGGAGTATTTGGGCACTTATAGTTCTGACGAGACCGGAAAACTCGCTTTCAAAGAGGGTGTTCTTGTGGAAGCTGTTCGTAAGGGACATTGGCTCGTTTTGGACGAGTTGAATCTCGCTCCAACAGACGTTTTGGAAGCATTGAACAGACTTCTCGATGATAACCGTGAACTTTTTATTCCTGAAACACAGGAGGTTGTTCGTCCTCACCGGGATTTCATGCTGTTTGCTACACAGAATCCAGCTGGATTGTACGGTGGACGTAAAGCTCTTTCCAAGGCGTTCCGTAACCGGTTTTTGGAGCTTCATTTCGACGACATTCCTCAGGACGAACTCGAGGAGATTCTGCGTGAAAGATGTACTATTGCTCCTACTTATGCCCGTAAGATTGTCGAAGTTTATCGAGAATTGTCAGTGCAACGTCAGTCTACACGTTTGTTTGAAAAGAAAAACTCTTTTGCAACGTTAAGAGACTTGTTCCGTTGGGCTCAGCGTGACGCTGTTGGTTACGAACAACTAGCGGCGAACGGTTACATGTTGCTGGCTGAACGTGTTCGTCGGCCAGAAGAGAAAGCCGTCGTCAAGGCAGCAATCGAGAAGGTGATGAGAGTCAAGCTCGATATGGAGGCATACTACCGTTCTTTGGAAGTTGCTGGTTTAGAGGGTTCTGGCGACGGAGTTGTTTGGACCAAGGCAATGAGACGGTTGGCTGTTCTTGTTGCAACCGCGATCAAGTACCGCGAGCCATTGCTGCTTGTTGGTGAGACAGGGTGTGGAAAGACGACCATTTGTCAGATTCTGGCTCATTTTTACGGAAAACAGCTCGTTGTGGTAAACGCTCACCAGAACACTGAGACCGGTGATCTTTTGGGTTCCCAGCGTCCTGTCCGTAACCGTTCGGCTTTGCAAGCTGAGTTGACAGAGAAGTTACAGAGCTTTTTGGGTATTGAATCTAGCGAATACTCTGAGCTTCTAACCTGTTACAACAAAATGTCTTCAGAAGAACGGTCTGCGGAGATCGACTTCTTGCTGCAAAAGACACAGATTTTGTTTGAATGGGCTGACGGTCCGTTGGTTACTGCTTTGAAAAACGGCGAGTACTTTTTGTTGGATGAGATTTCTCTTGCGGATGACTCTGTTTTGGAGCGTTTGAACTCTGTTTTAGAGCCCGAACGTAGTTTGTTGCTCGCAGAGAAAGGCTCAGACGACTCGTTTGTCACTGCCACAGACGGATTTCAATTCCTGGCTACCATGAATCCTGGTGGAGATTACGGCAAGAAGGAGCTTTCGCCAGCTCTACGTAACCGTTTCACCGAAGTTTGGGTTCCATCGATGGAAGATTTTGCGGACGTCGAGCAGATTGTGAGCTGCAGACTGTGCGAGGAAGCCAAAACATTGGCTCAGGCAGTGGTCAAGTTCTCCGAATGGTACGGTATCAGAGTCGGTGGTTCCGCTACGAGCGGTTCGATTTCGTTGCGTGACATTCTGGCGTGGGTTTCGTTTGTGAACGCTGCTATTGGCAATGGTTCGAGCGGGAAGTTTGCTCTGTTGCACGGAGCATGTATGGTGTTTATCGATGCCCTTGGAACAAACAACACTGCCTCGCTTGCTGAAAACGAGCAACGTCTGCGCGAGATCAAGCTGGAGTTTGTGGATAAGTTGAGTGAGGTTTACGGTGAGGACTTGAAAGAGGTTTACCTCAGTAGAGCAGAGGTGAAGGTTGGAGGAGTTGGGAGGTTGAAGGTTGGAGGATTCAGTCTTCCTCAAAGAAAGGAAGAGATCTCTGAAGTCTCCAAGATCTCAGAGTTAGAGATTTCTGATGATTTGGGAAGTTCTACTCCATTCAATTTGAGTGCTCCAACAACCACCACCAACGCTATGCGTGTTCTTCGTGCTTTGCAGGTTTCTAAACCCATTCTTCTCGAAGGAAGTCCTGGTGTTGGTAAAACCAGTCTTATTTCTGCCCTCGCTGCCGCTGCTGGCCGTCCATTGACGAGAATCAACCTTTCGGAACAGACCGATCTGATTGATCTGTTTGGATCGGACTCGCCAACTGACGGTGGTGAGGCCGGTGAATTCACCTGGAGAGACGCTCCATTCTTAAGAGCTATGAAACAGGGTGAATGGGTTCTTCTCGACGAGATGAACCTGGCATCGCAATCGGTTTTGGAAGGTTTGAACGCCTGTTTGGACCACCGTGGTGAGGCTTACATTCCTGAGCTTGATCGTTCGTTCAAGAGTCACCCTGACTTTGTCGTTTTTGCTGCTCAGAACCCGCAATACCAAGGTGGAGGTCGTAAAGGTCTTCCTAAGTCGTTTGTGAACCGTTTTACTGTGGTGTATGTGGACATGTTGACCGAGCAGGATTTGCGGTTGATTGCTCGTCATTTGTATCCTAATCTGGACGGCGACGTTTGTGACCGTTTGATCGCATTCATGTCGAAATTGGAGCAGGAAGTGGTTGTCGAGCGTCGTTGGGGAGCTGCTGGTGGGCCTTGGGAGTTCAATTTGAGAGATACCCTTCGTTGGCTTGAGCTGTTGCAAAACACAGAAACCAAGCCAACTCCGGGTGATTTCTTTGAGCTCGTTGTCGAACAGCGTTTCCGCACTCAGTCCGACAGAAACAAGGCAAGAGAGTTGTTCAGCAACTACTTCCCATACGTTCCTGCCTCGGCCAGACAAACGGTGGCCGTTCGCTCGGCAGTTTGCGAAAAAGTGTGCGAATTTGGATCGGCTGTTTTGTCTAGACGGCCGTTGGTTCAATATCGTGGTCCTGCTCTGCGCAATTTGCAATGTAACGCAGCCGCTCTCGAGACGGTTGCACGCTGTGTTGAGAACAAATGGCCTCTGATCTTGGTTGGTCCATCGGGAGCAGGAAAGACAGAGCTTGTTCGATTCACTGCGGGAGCGGTCGGTGCAAAACTGCACGAGTTTTCAATGAACAGTGACGTGGACAGCATGGATATTCTTGGTGGTTATGAACAGGCTGACTTGGCTAGAGAAGTTGGAGAATTTTGCGACGAGTTGCTTGAGTTTGTTCGTGAACTCGCAGCTGCAAACTTGCGCAGCGGCAGTTCCGCTGTCGTTGGCTATGTCCTTCGTTTTGCCAGATATTTGAGCACCGTTACAGTTTCTGTCGACGCTTTCGGCGAGCTCGATGCGATGTTTGGTGCTCTCGAAGGTCTCGTTCAGAACGAGAGTTTCTCAAACTTGCAACAACGATTCAAGGCTCTTCAACAACGCAGCAGCGATTCTAAGTCTGTTAAGTTCAAGTGGTTTGACGGAATGCTTGTTCAGGCCGTCGAGAAAGGCCATTGGTTGCTTTTGGACAACGCAAACCTGTGTAGTGCCTCTGTTTTGGACAGACTCAATTCTCTTTTGGAGACGAACGGATCGCTTTTGATCAACGAATGTGCTAGCTCGGACGGCTCGCCTCGCAGTGTTCGTCCTCATCCCGATTTCAGACTGTTTCTGACAGCAGATCCACGTTACGGAGAGTTGTCGAGGGCCATGAGAAACAGAGGAGTTGAAGTGTTTTTGGGTTCGTTAGACGAAAGAGAGACTTCGTGGGACCGTGTTAATTCATCGGTTTCTTCGTTGGCCTCACTTGTCGATCCACTCACTCGTCACTCCGGTCTGTCCATTCTCGTTGACAGTGCATCGCAGCCTCATCATTCCTCTCTGACCAGTCTTTTGGCCTCGGCTTTGCCGTTCTCGGCTCTGCCTTTGCTACCAAGACTTGTCTCCACGACAGAATCATCCACTGAATTCAGTTCGGAAGTGGCTCAAACTCTTGCCTCTGTTGCGGCTCAGGTTGCCTTTATCGGCAGTTTGGGAGCAGCAAAGACTTTATTTGGGAACTACGACCCTGCTGATTCTTCACTGGCAGCTGAAATGCCACTCCAGCCGCTGCTGAGCGGCCATTTGTTGCCACAGATAGCAGAAAAACGGCCATTTGCCGACTCCACTGAGTCTGTGTTGCTGTTTGAGACCATTGGGATGCTCTATGAGGCTTCTGAGCTGTTGCAACAAATTCGCTCTAGAGCAGAGGCCGCCAAGATCACGGACTTGTCGTACTTGGAACGGTCTGCTGCGGTTCAATATGGTCGGCCTTTGAAACAGGCTCCAAGACTGAACGTTTTCAGACTCGTCAACGTCATCTTTGAGTTTGCTTCTTCTCAAATGACTGCTTTTGTGGCCTCTGAGCAACTTCTGCTCCAGAATGGCGTGTTTGCCGCCCTCTTTGACGTGATGGTAATCTGGAGAAACCTCGTGGACGTTTGTTCTGTTCAAAACGAATCGAAGGTGAGAGTTTACGTGGAACAGCTTCAAAAGTGGTGCGAGCGCTCTGCCGCCGTTTTCGGTGACAACGTTGAACAATTGCGTACCAAACTGGACCAATTCTGTTTTGAAAATTTCAGCACTTCGCAAGGATCTTCAATTGCTCTGATTTGGGAGAATTCCCGTGCTCAATACCCAAGTTCTGCCAATGGATGGGCCAATTACCGTATGTTACAGACTGTTGCTCGCGAGTTTGATGAAGTTTGCGCCAAACAGTTCCCCGAGAACTATGGAACTGTCGCAGAGCTCAAGACGTTGTTGCTTGGATTGGTGGACGTTTGTCTTGAACGTGAACAGCCACCCAGCTTCGTTGAACTCGTGGAACAACTGCGTGACCGTGTTGCTGAACTCGAGGACGTTTCGGCTCAGTTCTTGCAGAAACGTACTCATGCGTACCAACACGGGTTCCGGTTGCTTTTGAACGCTGTTGACACAGCAGCTTGCTCTCGACAACAAACAATCGCTTTCGGAGTTGAACAACTCTCGTGGGCAACACTCGCAGGCCGTTCGACTTTTTCAGTTCGTCGCTTCGCCCAAACACAGCTCTTCAAACCTTACCCACGGTTCTTGGACGAGTTATGGCAGGAGAAGGACGACAAAGTTGTTTCTTCTGTCGGTGCGTTATTGAACGAGGAGCTCCTGGAATTCGTTTTGGACTCCGGTGCATCGTTGAAAAACGTCGGTGGTGGAAAGATCGATGAGTCGCTCACAGACTTGCGTAGACTGTTGAGATTGACCATCGAGAATTCTGGCGACGTTTTGGCCAGTCAAACCGATAACTTGCGCAGAGTGTTACACGAGTGGATCGAACACGTTTGTACAATTCATGGCCAACCATTGGGCCAGCAGGAATTGTCGGTTTATGTTGAAAAATGTACCCAGGAAGGTCTCACTAGATTTGCTACTACTTTCGAAGAATATTTTGCACCAGCTCTTGTTTTGGCAGAGAAATCTTCAGCAAAGGATCTCGGTCGCGCTTACGTGCTTCTTTCTCTCGGTATGATTCAGTTGTACGTGCCAGCACACGCTTATGACCCTGCGATCGCTGACCATGTTGTTTATGCCGATTTCGTTGCTCTGCAAGAGCAGGTTGCAGCATTACACAGTTCATGGAGTACCTTGCGCACAGTTGCTGCTGGAGACGAACCTTTGCGCGGAGAGACCCTTGTTCCTGTCGTGGATGAAACACGCAGGCCACAGAGACCCCGCGTGTACCGTTCAGGCCACGGAGTGGAACCACTGTTTGAAGAATGGAGCTCTTTCTTGGACTCCTCAGTGGGTGTGGCACAGGTGGCGCAGCTCATGGCTGGTGCCGACAAAATTGCAGATTCAGCAGCTCTATCAGCCAAGGCATTGAACGTTGAGCGCAATTCTTCAAGGTTCTTTGTCCGTTTGGAACAGTCATTTGGCGAGTTTTCGGACATGAACGACATCCTTGTTGGATTTGTCAACGCAATGAAAGTTGGTTTCGAACTGTTCACAGGTAATGCTTCCACTGGAGATGACAGCAGCAATCTATGGCCACAGAACGTGGCCCTTTTGACGTCGCCGCATATCGCAGAGACGTTGAAGTCACTTTCCGAACGTCTCAAGACCGCTCCGCTCGAGCGTGCAGATGCTGAGAACGTTTTGACCTACATTGTGCGTGTGATTTGCTTCCATAGTTCCAATGGTACTCTTTCTGAGTCTCTCAAAAAATGTCTCAGTGAAACGCTCATGACCGCATATTATCGGTGGTCGTTGAGACGGTTGAAACAGGAGGAACTTGACAGCACACAATCTGGTGTTTTCAAGTTTTCAGATCCTGCCCTTGATGCCGAGAATGAGTTCAAAAGACTGTTCCCAGAGGCCGAAGAAGTTCTTGAAGGAGCTGGGGATGGCTCGGCGCGAGGTGTGGACTGGAGCGAGGTGTACAGCGAGTTGGCACAGGCCTATGTTGAGATGTTTGGCGAGAGTTGCACGAATTGTTGTGATGTTGAATCGCTTTTGAGACTTGGAACTAAGGTTCGTGGCTCTTTACAAAAAGTTGACGGCGTTGAAAGTTCTGTCGTGTCTTCTGCTACGATTTTGAGTGCCGTTTTGACGGAAACTGCTCAGTCCATGGCAGACTTCACTTCTGCTTCTAATGAAGTTGCGGTGGACTTTTACCGGGATTTCAGTGCTTACGAGACTCGTCGTGCTGGAAGTGTTGTTTTGAAGTTGCAAGGAGCTGTTCACGAGCTGTTGAAACAGTGGCCTGAACATGCAACGTTGCAAAGCTTGTTCCGGATTTGTCAGGAGCTTCTGGAGTACGCTGCTGCGACCCCTGTTTTCCGTCTCTTAGCGAAGGTGGAACAAGTTTACACATTTGTGGCGGAGTGGGAGAAGTATGCACATTCTGGAGTCTCTTTGAAGGCTCATTTCGAGACGCTTGCTAATCTAATTGTTTCTTGGAGACAATTGGAGTTGCGTACTTGGAAACAAATATTTGCTAACGAGGAACGTGAAGTTGAACGTTCTATGGGAAAATGGTGGTTCCATTTGTTTGAAACGGTGGTTATCAGCGGTGGACAAGAAGATACTGATCCAAGTGCAGTTGTTTCTGCGATCAATGTTTTTGTTTCTCAGGCCACTGCCGGTGATTTCCGGTACAGATTACGTCTTTTGCGTGCTCTTGTGAAGCATCTTTCTCTGATTGACTTGGGAATGGCAATGCGTGAGGCTCTTCTGAATACCATTCGTTTCTACGAGCAATTCACTCCTATTGTGACAGAAAACATCGCCCGCGGTAAGAAACAACTCGAGAAACAGATGAATGAGGTGATCTTGCTTGCAAGTTGGAAGGACATCAATGTTGATGCTCTCAAGCAAAGTTCGCGTCGGTCTCACCACAGTCTCTACAAATTGATCCGTAAGTACAAGGATTTGTTGGGAGAGCCAGTCCAGGCTCTGATTGAGGCTGGTCTTGGTGTCACTTTCAAGAGCTTGGCTAAAGTTGGTAAGCTTGAGACGAGTGCTGTGGAACTTGACACAGAACACTGCCGTTTCGGTGAAGTTTGTAAGACTTCTGTTGCCGCTTGGGGCACGCAACCATCACGTTTGCGGAATATTGAGGTTGTTCATAAGAACATGACACTTTTTGTTTCGCAGATTTCAGCAGAACCACTCCCAATTTTGGACGATTACGTTCGTGAGTTGGTGGACACTGCTGCTTCTTTGCGTGAAGAAACTCCAAAGGAGTTGACTGAGGAAAATAAAAAGAGTGTTGCAGCTCTCAAGACTCAGAAACGTAAACTTTTGAGTGATGTTTTACGTGAGATCCGTCGTATGGGTGTCAAGATGCATCTCAACAACGAGACCAAGAGTATTTTGGCATCTGTGACGTCCCTTTTGGCGTCTGGAGCTGTTGTTGATGGAACATTGGATGCTTATTACTACAGAGTTCTTGATTTGCTACCTCGTCTCCGTCAGAGCGTGAGCGAAGTTCACGCGGATGTCCCTGCTGCCGATGCCCAGAAGGGACTGGCTGCTGCTGAATCATTGTTGTTTTCGATGGTGGCTATGAGAAGAAGGATTGCGGGAGTGAGAGGAGCGAGAGATTATGTCAAGCAGGTGATGGAAGTTTTTGATAATCTTGCTACCGAAGCTAGTGAGCCAAGTAAGATTGCTGAAATTGACTTGAAAACAACGTGCTCGCACATATCGTTTGACCGTGGTCATTCTCTCGTCAAGACGCTACCAGGAGTTTTGCGTTTCTGTGTTTCTGTGATTGGTTCTATTTCTTCCATCACAGATCAAAATGTGGACGCCAGTGTTTTCTCGCAAGCGGCAGATCAGCTTGAAAAGATTTCGATTCCACGGGCTCTTTTGTACACCTCAACAGACCATGATAAGCTGAGAGAGGTGGAACAGTTTGTGGAGAAGTTGCGTGAAAACGTTGCAAAATGGAGATCTGAAAATGAAAGTGTTGGTTTTGTTGGAGAGATGTTGTTAGAGTGGTTGAGCAAAGAGGAAGTTTATCAAACGAAGGATTTGATCAAATCTGAAGATTCTGTTGTCACTTCTACAGCCTTTGAAACTTTTAGCAACCTGGCTACCTCTGTGATGTTATCACTTCAGAAACTTCACCAGTTGCAACAGGAACCTGTTCCTACTGAAGAGCAGGACAACTGGCTCGTTGAGAGACAACGTCGTGTTGTTCGTTACTCTGAGCTGTTGTACTCTACACAGATGAGTCGTAAGTTTGCTGACTGTTTGAAGGCCCTTAGTGTTCAAAATAGCGTGAATAGCGCTATTGTTGCTCATTTCAGACCTTTACTTGCTCATTATGCGAATGCAGTGACGGTTGTGCTGGACAAATTGCAAACAAGTTATGTGGATCTTTCCCAAGCGACATACAAGCTTTCTGCGCTGTTATACAACCTGGCAAAGGACGGGTTCTGTTCTCCTGAGCCTCGTGCGGACGAGAAAGAGTCGGACAACTTGCAAGATGGAACTGGATTAGGTGACGGTGATGGTGCTACGAACAACTCGAAGGACGTTGAGGACGACGAGGATCTTTCTGAGTACGCTGAGCAGCCTAACGAGGGAAAGAAAGACAAGGACGAAGAGCGCGAGGACGGCGAAGAAGACGATGCTGTTGATATTGAGGGTGATATGAACGGAGAGATGGAGGAAGCCAAGGACGAGGCTGGATCCGATGGAGAGAAGGAAGGAGAGGATGAAGATTTGGATGAGGAAGTTGATGATATTGACGATCTGGATCCGAATGCCATTGATGAGAAGATGTGGGATGAGGAAGCCAAGGAAGAGACGAAGGAGAAGGAATCCGAGAAGATGCCGCAAGGTTCTAAGGAGACTGAGGATGTTGAAGGAGTTGAAGGTGACGAGAATGAAGGAGAAGATGGAGAAGGTGACGAGAAAGAAGATGATGAAAAGGATGAGGCCGATGAAGATGGGGAAGATGACGGCGAGGATGTTGGTGAGCAGGACGACGAAGTGAAGAATGATGAGGGTGAACAGCTTGATTCGAATGTTGCGGACTCGGAAGTGCTTGATTTGCCGGAGGATATCAATCTTGATGGCGAGGAGAGTGGAGAAGAGGAGAGTGGAGAAGAAGATGCAGGTGATTTGAAAGATGAGGAGATGGAAGATGGCGATGATGATGATGGGGAGGGAGAAGGAGAGGATGGAGGAGTTGAGAATGAGGATGGTGGTGAAGTGGACGAGGATGAAGATGTGAAGGAAACTGATGAAATGGACGTTGATGGTGACGGTGAAGTTGAGCAAGAAGATGGTGATGAGAATGAGCCAGAAGATGGTGAAAATGGCGAGAATGAGGAGAATGAGAACGGCGAAGCTGGCGAAGACGATGAAGATGTTCCTCCAGAGACGTTAGCTGAGGGAGACTCGGCTGATCAGGAGAAACAAGACGAAGACGAGTCCCAACAGATTGAAGGCTTGGACGGAACCGATGCGTCGAACGACGTTGATGCAGACAGTGCTGCTAAACAGAGTGCAGGTGTCGAGTCCAAGGGAGCTGATGCTGACGTTAAGGAAGAGCAAGACGACGTTGGTGGTGCTGGTGGTAGTGCCAGTATCGAGATGGATGAGCAGAAACAGCAGCAAGAGCAGCAGCAAAACAGTGACGAGAAACAGACAGACTCTTCTCGTGAGAGTGCAGCCAATTCCCTGAAACAGCTTGGTGATGCGATGAAGGAGTTCCACCGTCGTCGCCAGGAGATTCGCGAATCTTGTGACCAGGAAGTGACGGAACAGAAGGCTGGTGAACGGCCAGACGAGTTCCAGCATGTTGAAGGTGAACTTGAAGGTGAAACTCAAGCTCTTGGTGCAGCCAATAAGGACCAAATCCAGTCAATTCCAGAAGATATGGCTATTGACGAAGAGGAGGAGGCACAGGCTCAACAGCCGCTGAAGGAAGAGGAGACGGATGACCAAATGGCTGATGTTCAAGAATCTGCTGAGGCAGATCCTGAAGCAGAGACTGTTAAGGAGCTGTCTGAGGACATGCAGGGCCAACAAGGCGCTGTTTTAGGTGAGCGTCGTCGGGAATTCCGTGAAGACGAGGATGTTTTAATGAGATCTGAAGGAGAAGAGAGCGAGCAGAGTGACGAGGAGAGCGATAATGGACTCGGCGAGTACAATGGTACGATCCCCGAAACGTCTGTTAGATTATACGAAGATGCGGCACAGTTATGGCAAAAATCTGACGAGGCTACTCGTGAATTGACTGCTGGTTTGTGTGAGCAATTAAGACTAATTCTCGAGCCAACAGTGGCTACAAAGCTCAAGGGAGACTACAAGACGGGAAAACGACTCAACATGAAGAAAATCATTCCTTACATTGCATCGCAATTCCGCAAAGACAAAATTTGGATGCGCAGAACAAAGCCAAGCAAGAGACAGTACCAGATTATGATATCTGTGGACGATTCGAAATCGATGGCAGAATCCCAGGCTGTCGATATCGCATTCGAGTCCATTGCTTTAGTTTCCAAAGCTTTGACACAGCTCGAATCTGGTCAACTGTCGGTTGTTAAATTTGGTGAGGACACCAAGATGGTTCATCCATTTGAGAAACAGTTCTCTTCTGAGTGCGGAGTTTCTGTTTTCCAGAACTTCACGTTCGAACAAACCAAGACGGATGTTAAGAAACTCGTTGAAAAGTCTCTTGGATTCTTTGATCAAGCACGGTCTATGGCTAGTTCTGGTCTATGGCAGCTGGAAATTGTACTTTCCGACGGTGTTTGTGAGGATCATGCCACTATTGAACGTCTTGTTAGACGTGCTCGTGAGCAAAAAATCATGCTTGTGTTTGTTATTATTGACGGTATCAACAACTCCGAGTCTATCTTGGATATGAGTCAAGTTAACTACGTTGCCGATTCGAATGGCCAGATGAAGTTGCAAGTGAACAAGTATCTCGATAGCTTCCCATTCGAGTTTTACGTGGTTGTCCATAATGTTGAGGAAGTTCCAGAAATGCTCGCTTTGATTTTGAGACAATATTTTGCCGAGCTTGCCTCGGCAGAGTGACGAGCGAACGACGAGATTCGAATCACTCGAGCCAGTGTCAACCATTCTAGCCACAATAGCTACTATTGTCAAGCTTTACCACACCTATTGTTACAAATTTTAATTTACACTTTGATATATTTTGAAATTCAGTAAAAGAGAGCGAGACAGTATACTTTCAAGTTATGTAATCGTTATACGATCTCAAACGTTTTACAATAACCGTTGTAACTTCTTTGATTTCGCTTACGTAACCTCAACTGTAGATTGTTTCCCCAGGAAAATTTTTTTCAATCTTTTGATCTTAATTTTTCGCTCTCTTGACTTAATTTTTTTTTTCTTAAATTTTGTTCTCTATTTCGCGAGATCCTTCCGTTTGAGCTTACGATTCTGCAGTTTTCAGACAATTCTCGGTCTTGACTTCCGTGAACTTTAAGCCGCAATCCGCGTGCCACAATCTGATTTCCTAATTAGTCAACGCGCTCCCAGACATATTCTTGAGAGGTAATCAAGACCGGGCTGACTCTAAAGTGTCTTTTTCTGTATAATTTATTCGATTTTGACTGTATTGTGAAAATTTTTACTAAAACTTTGTGTTTATAGACCTTCTCTTGATTCAGCCCTTGACGGTAATCTTAATATACCATCCTGATCATGTCCAATTACAGGGAGTATCAACGTGTGATCCGGTTGTGGCTTAACGGCACAGCCCCGGCTAAGAGTGATAGTTTGCACAACCTTAACACTGAAAATACTCAAACGGCCACACCACCATCCTCTTCCGCAGAGTCATCACCAAGGCTCGGTCCAGTCTCTCCTTCACACCACAATGATTCCGCCAACACGATGTACGGTGGATCTTCGCCAACTCCGAAGCGCAAAATCACTAGAACCAAGACAGGATGTTTCTGTTGTCGCAAGAGAAAGAAGAAGTGTGATGAACTTAAACCTTCTTGCTCTGGTTGTACAAGAAACATGTTGACATGTGTTTACCCATCAGAAAGTGAAATCAAAAAACCTGCTCGTTCAGATTCCAAACAAAAGCGTAACGCCAAACAAAAATCGCTGACTCAAGGACTCAACTACGCTGCATCGCTCGAAACTAAAAACACTTGCGCTTCAAAGTGTGTCGTTTCCCCGCTCTCATCGCCAAAGCTCATTTCTTCTGCTTACACAAACACCTCACAATGCCAAAAACCTTTGGCTTCACATATTCCTACACGTGAAATTCCTAGATTGAGCACGGTCCCAGCTATCAGTTACGAATCATCGGCCCCAAAATACCCAAGAGTCATCAGCATAAAAAGTTTACTCAATTAGTTCGAGTTCGAATTTTGTATAACATTTGCCAAATAAAAGTATTTATTGTTTTTGGTTTTGTTGCGGAGCGACGCGTCATGCTACCAAGTCGATCTTTCATAATAATTCAGCATTTCAACTGAACAACCTGCATCACTACTTGTTGTAAAAAGCGAAAGATTCTATTGCAAAAATATAGAAGAAATATTAAATGTAAACGTAACGAATGCTATTGTATGTTTATCACAGAAAAGCAAAAAGGCAAGAAAAGCTATCAATGAATGCTGCGTGATTAATGTGTTCGTAGTCGCGTCCGAGTCTGTGTCCGTGTTTGTGTGTTTGTGTGTGTGTATGTTTCGCTCGTTATTGGTTAACGAATGGCTCACCCACGATTCACTCATGACAAGCGTATCTGGTTGCTTGAATGCTCGGCATTTGCTTTAGCTCTTGATGATCTTGCTCTTCTTCTTATAATCAGCCAAACTAAACTTCTTCACGACCTTTGGCTTTTCTTCGCTGCTCTTCACACCGATCGGAACCTCAGAGACAGATGTCTCAACTCGTCTTTGTGAAGAATCCTTTGAAACTAGCGGAATCGGAATAAACAACAGCTCTTTGTCCTGTGCTTCTTCTTCCTCCTTGATTGCAACCTGTTCAGTCTGTTCCATGAACCTCTTGATAATTTGGTACTTTGGGGGCAAAGCTCCTGAGGACTCCAATAAAGAAACACGCTTTGCAGCGAGAAATTTATGCTCTTCATTCTTAACAGCCTCATGACCACCGTCAAAGTTTTCAACCCGTTTGACAGTCTCACTATCAATGTGATTCTCACTCTCGGAAGCGTGGTCTGAAACAAGGGGTAACGTCTCAGTGATGATATTCTCAGCTGTGTTGAAGCCATTTAGTGTTTGTATAATAGCATCATCCCTGTGTCGAACTCTGTCGTCAAATGAGTGGTAAGAATAACCGGATATCGGTGCCAAACTCAACGGGTTCTGTTTCCGTGTGTTTCTTTGCAAATACGAAGTAATTTTCTTAATTTTTCCAATCAAACATTCACCAGAATTCGAGTGGCAACTGCAATCAACCAGGTCCAAAATTGCTTGTATTGAATTTATCAACTTTGTCTTCAGATCAGCACTTAGATCTTCAAAAGAAGTACTCGATTCAATCAGTCTAATCGGATGTGCCGCATCCCACTCCCAAGGTAATGTCACTTCCTGGTCAGCTCTTATTTCTCTCGTTGCTGTCAAAACGAACTTAAGCTGCGCATTCTCACCTTCTTTATGTGAATCAATTAAAACAGACTTGATCGCACAGTTAGGTTTGCAACATTTCCTTGCGAACCTTGTAACGTTTCCTAATCCACGCTGATCGATTGCAATTGGAAGAGTCGGATGGAAAAAAACCTTTGGTTTTGGACACCCCAGTAGCCAGTACTGGTTCCATTTCTCCTCGACATAATTCTGTTTCAAATCCAATTCACCAAAAATTTCAGATATCATTTGACCTTCTTTGATCGGCTTTGTGGTGCAAAGACACAACTTCGACAAGCCCGTGAATTTCGCTTTAGGACTTTCTGGGACAGATTTCACGGTCAGATAAGAAGATGGTAGTAACCTTGTATTGAAATCGCTTTCTTTTTTAAACTTGGAAAACTTAGTGGTATCTGTACTTCTTTTCTCAACCAATTGCGGTAGTTTGTTCACAAGAGACTTGACTGAACTCGACTTGTATTCGAAATAATCAATGTCAAAATAGAGTGTTTGATACCTTTCAACAGGTTCTCCGTTGATATCGTCCGTTTGACTGTCAAAATTCTCAATTTTCCTCTTCTTGAACTTGCTACCACCAGCAGAACTCGGGGTCGCGGGTTTAGATTGAGTATTATCCTTCCTAGTTCCACTGTTTGTGAGACTGTTTCCTGTTGGAGTATGTGCACTTATTGAAGTCTGGTCATGGTTATTAGACGTGCGCCTTTTGGGAGAAAGTCTCGACTCTTGTAACAGATGAGCTTCCCCAGCGTCAATATCAAGATTCTCATCACACAGATAACATAAATAATTCTCCGGGGCGTCATCAATGTCCTGTATTTTCATACAAACAGCATGCTGCCATCTGAAGCATCGGTCACATTGTATTGTAAATCCATCGTCGTGGTCGAATCCACAGATACACCCAATAATTCCTGAGTCTGGGTCCACTGCGTAGGACGGAACTAAACCTGTTGGATCTGCCTTTTCAACAGTGGATTCAAGCTCAACTTCTGGCTCAACTTCCGGCTCAGCTTCCGGCTCAGCTTCCGGCTCAGTTTCAGGACCAGTCTCTGACTTAACACTCGACAATCTTGCATCGTTCAAAGGCAAAACCTTTTCGAGCTTTTCTGAATTGACCTGCTCCGCCGACTCTGATGGAGACTCTGTCTGAGTGGTCAAATCCTCGGTTGTTCTTCCTTCTTGAACTGTCAAGGGGACCGCCACAGGAAGCTCTTTCAGTTCGATATTCACTGGAGAAGGAAGCGACGGCAGGTCACTTTTGGTCAACAGAGGCAGCGGAGTAGCTGCTGCTGCTGCCAAAGCTGCAGCCGCAACCATGGCTTTATTGGATGGTTTACCGCTTGCAAGAGCTGCTGCTGCCGGGCCTGGTGAAGTGGCCACTGGATGGTCAAGTGATCTGAGCGACGGACTCAACTTCACATTCCCTGTGACAGTGGCCAGTGTTGCATGCGCTGTGACTGGAGTAATTTGATCTTCGCCCTTGAGCTTTTGAGGGGGCACAGCTGGCAAAACTGATGGGCTGACTCTTGTAGAAGGGCTGGGTAACACTGTCGCGGGCAATTGCTTGTCATCTGTAGTATACGGTGTTTCTCTATTGATGTCAGCGACCGGGTTCAATCGTTGTGATTGGTGAGAAAACAGCATCAGCAAACCAGCAGCCTCGCTGTCTTGAAGCTCAGTCTCAACTGCTGGATTCGCAGAATTGGTCTCGTGCACCTTGTCCGCCATTATGTTTGCCCTCGATGAATCCTGACAAAAAAAGGAGTTTGCACACTATTGAGGCCTCCTGGCTGCTTTTATTCGATTGGCTGAGTGGCAACCAGTTCGCAGAGGCTTTTGGAAGCTTTGATTTCCACCAGTGGAGAGAATTAACAGCGCAAACACGGATTTATAAGAATATACCCTTCATTCTATTTAGAGGGGGATTTTTTTTTCGTTCTCTCGTAAAAATCTAATCTTTGTGCTATTTTTCGTTTAGCTCGCTTTTGGCTCGCATAACTTGGGGTCGATCGTCGATCGACCCCAAGCGAGTCGTGCGAGTTGGTAAGAGTATTCAGCTATAATGGTACAAAAGTTCGATTCACTCAACTATAAAGAGATTGTCCAAGCTCACGCATTCAAGTAACGTACTGCCACATCTCACGGACCACCTCAAACCATTCTTTCCCTTCGTTCAATACTCTGGACTGATAAAACTACCCAGGCATAAGTGTCGTGCACAAAAATATTTCATATCGGCACAACGAAAATTCTTCTAGAATGCGAATTTTAAAGATCATTTGTAGGAGCTCAGTGAAGAAGAAAACAAGCCCGTTGCTGGCCTTGAACACAAACTCGCTGACTACAACCCACTAAGTCCCCTACTCCTCACTATGGCTCACAGATTGTTGGTGCAGGTTGTGTTCACCGGAGCAAGAGTGTTCGGAAGAGCATTTACAGAAGCATACAGACAAGCTGCTGCTGCTACAACAGCCCAATCTACATCATCCAACACCGGAGGACCAACAAAGACTTCTTCAAGAACCAGAGACATAGACATTACGCTGGATGAGGCTTGCAAAATTCTCGACGTGACTCCCTCTGGATTGTCGATCGACAAAGCACAGACTAAATTTGACTACCTTTTTGATATAAACTCTAAGGAAAAGGGTGGCTCGTTTTATGTTCAATCAAAGGTTCACAACGCAATGGACAGAATCAAGAAGGAGATACAGTACCTCGAAGAGATGGAAAAGGCGAAAAGTAGCCCCGGAGACACTCAGAGTCCTGATCCCAAGACATGAAAGCGTGTCTTTCACCACTGTATATAGCTAATGAATGTTACAAATGGCAATCAAGGATGTAAAAAACACACAGTTCGTTGTGAGTGAATCTAGAAAATCTGTAGTTCTACACCAGATATTTTTACAGCATGTTTTAACACAATTAGTTGGGTGATTCCAACAAGGGAGTAGTCACAAGACAACCCCCCACCTAGATCACCAATCCACCACTAACGCATTACAATTGATCTAAGAACCTGAAACGGAGCGCTAATCGTGCCTTTGTTGTTAGCAAAGTCGATAATAGCACTTAGCTGATACTTGAAACCGGTACTGATAACTGGCCATAATGGCCAATTACCGGTTTGCAAATGGTCCTATAAAGAAGTAAATTATACTAGTATTAGTATAACCACTACTGATGATGGGTTCTTAAAAGGAATAATAATTTTTTAGGAAGAAGAGTGTCCTTCCGCTCCTATTTATAGTGCGAGGAGACGAAAAAAAAAATTTTCGTCAAAGTTTTTTTTTTTTCTGAAGCCGCGTTCTTTGCACAGCCATGATTCAAACACCAACCATACCGATGAGAGCACTTTCAATTTCATCAGCACCACCAAACTGAACAATACTGCTAATTTTTGAAACATCAGTGACCTCTGGAACAGATTTATCGTTAACCTTTTGAACCTCGCCTACATACAATGGTTTCTCCCATTTTGTTTGATCTTGCTTGTAATCCCACACTTTTTTGGAATTTTCTTCGAGACGACCAACGCTTTCTTGATTCAATTTAACTTCAAGTTCCTGAATCTCTTCCTCCTCGGATTCTTCCAACTCAGAGTCATCCGAGACTGTCCTTTCTTTGAGATAAACCTTGTTGTTTCTTATACTCATGTCGACCACTTTCTTCCCACGTCCTCTTCTTGCTTTCTCCTGTGTCTCCATCTTTCGTAGTTGTCGTTGCTGTTTCTTGAGTTGCAGAGCCCTTTCGACCGGAGACGCCCATGGATTCAACGACGAGTTTGTCGGAATGTCGAAGTCTGATGCCTGGTCAATAATCTTTGTTCTCTGCGCACCATTTTGCTGGAAATTCAACAACGTCTCAAGTCTTCTTTCTGCTTGTAATAGGTCGTCATCTTTATCCTTGATTGAACTATAGTATTCCATTTCCTTCCTCATATCCTCTATCTCCTGTTTCTCTTCTATCGTCTGTTGTTCCTTCTTTCTCTGTTGTTCCTTCTTCATTTCAATTCGTTTGAACAACTGGTCCTGAACTTTGTAATTGTTCTGTCCAGCCGAGCTGACAGAGATGGTGATCTTGTTTTTTTTTGGCTTTCCAGGTTTGGTTTCAAGTTTGACCGGAGTCTTTCCTTCGAGGTCGTCTTTTTCTTTACGCAAAATATCCAGTATTTGTCGTCTTTCCTCTTTAGACAACAGATCATGACCGCAAAATGAGCAAGGTTGTAATCCTTCCTTAACACAGATGATTTTACCGCAGTTAAGACAGTTGGGGAACATTTCAAACAGTGCGTGTCTAGTAGCGTTGCAATTGCACACTCTTCTAGTCGAGTCTTCCGAGGGACCAAAGTTCAAACCGGCATTTTCTTCGAGTTCCAGTAATGCTGCATCCAGATCCTTGAGGTTTTCGAGCTTCTTTTGAGCATTCTTTTTGTTGAAATCGGCTTTTTTCACGGTGGATGGCTTTAAATCAAGCAATTGCGAGGTGGTAGCTCCACTCGATGATGATTTAGCAAGTCTCTGTTTCCCTTCAGTGGTACTGGCATCACTGGTACCTTGTTCATCTGTCCAGGCCGTCTTTTGATTGTTCTTGACAGGCTTAGAGGATGCGTTGGGTCTCACGACAAGTGATGATTTCTTTGGTTTTGGCTTCGTCTGTTGAGGTTCACCAAACAGCATGTTTGAGAATCGCGTAATAAAGTCTAAGGCAGCGGGTGATTCGCCTAGAAGGTTGATGAAGTGTTGACTCACTCCATCTCTATTGCTAAACCCCGTAATTGCATAGTCCACCATCTGTGAGAGGGTATCATCGTCTAGAGGTAGAATTTCTCGAATGGCACTGATCCCATATTCTTTGATTTGATTTTTCGTATAACTTGACATTCGGTGATCCCTACTGGTATGCACTGGTGGTTATCTGTAGGTGTTGATAAATACTTAGTAATATCAAAAATGTTTTTTTTTTTACATTTATTTTTCTTCATCTTCAATCAATCAACCTTTCAAAGATTTAACTCAACTCATCCCCTAAAATTGCCCTCAAATGTCGGAAAATGAGAGACTCAAAGAGCGACTTAGACAGTTGGAGGAAGACTTACGTCTTCAAAAGTCCACCATCGCATCACAACTGGAGCAGAAAAGAAAAGACCTTCAACGCAAACAACAGCATCTCAAATCAAAACTCAGTCGAAACCGTCCAACTCCGTACCCGATGACTCAAAAAGCAAACGCATTCTTACAAAAACCATCTTCTGGAAATTCAGAATCAGTTTTCATCAAACGCAGCGGTGGAATGTCTTTAGTAAATAGCAAAGTCTTTGATCCACAATTCACAGAAAAGATAGCCACAATGAAAAGACTCGACAAGGCAAAAAAAAGACTACTCAAACACGTTTATTCAAACAGGATCCAATTTAGCTACAAAAATCGGATTGAAATCAACAATTTGAAGTTCGTTTCCATAAAATACAACACCAAATTAGGACTCATTTCCTCAGAGTTTATTGACACAAAAAAAGAGATTGCTTCCGAAGATGACCTGAAAACAACAATGACTTACCAAAATAAACGGTACATCAAAACCTTTGATGGTGATTACGTCCAAAAAGATCCTGCTCACGCAAATGAACAGGAAAATTGCATATATTTCACAAGAACAGGTATCTGTAATAACCGTGGTTGCAGATATCTTCATACTCCAACTCACGTTGCTCTCTGTCCAAATCTGCTCCAAAGTAGAGAGAAAAAATGCACAAGACCCAATTGTAAACTTTCACACAAACCTTCGCAATTCAATGCTCCTTCATGCAAGTATTTCCAGTTTGGTCACTGCACAAATAATAATTGCATCTTCTCACATAAGCTTGAGTCAAAACGTGGAACAATCTGCAGAGAATTCACGATAAACGGTTACTGCGATCAAGGAAGACAATGTCCTTATAATCACAGGTTTGATTGTCCTGATCTTGAGGAATTTGGCTACTGTTTGAGAGGCAAGGCTTGTAAACTAAATCATCAAAAGAAGAAGACAGACTCAACAGACTTCATTCCTCAATCAGAAATCATTCGGAACGAGGATAATGATGAGGTTCAAGTGGATTATGAGACACCAGGAGAATCTCTCGATTACTCTCTACTAGAAAAAACACTTTTGCAAAATCTAGAGGCTTCAGATTCAAATTCAGATGATGAAGACTCGAACCAACTGCAAAACGGTGCAGATTTGGACAAAAATAATGATTTTGTACATGTGTGAACCGGAAGAGCAAACGATGAGTGAACAGAGGTGTTTTACAGCACCCAATAAATGAAAACCTGTGTAGATTAGCTAACTTATGTATTCTACTATGATATTTGATTCTTCATTGATTTATGTGCATTGTTGTGAGTGATTGAACGGAACAAGCCATAAGTGCTCTTTCAGTCGCTCGTCGTATGATTCGCTCATCATTTGCTCGAAATCCGGGGTAGCCAAGCTGCAAAACGGAAAGATGTATATATAATCGATTGAAAGCACGATGAAAATTTCGTGACGTAAGCAGTTTTTTTTTGGGTAATATTGCGTTTGAGTTTTTTTTTTTTTTTGTATTTTCTTCATTCAAGGAGCCGGTTGACTGCAACTTCCATTCCAAGTGCAACCCACAATATCATGATAATCTCCAAGCTCTTCATCAAGGGCATAGTTGATTGAATCAATTAGATTTTGTGCTCTCTCGTCGCCTCTCACAATACAAACTTGAGAGTCAAATGAAGCTTCAGCGTTTGGAATCTTTTCTGGAAGTTCATCATCATCCAATTGTATCAGATTGTACGAGTTAGAAATGTATAACGGATCAATCAGGCCAGCTGCTTCATCCTCAATCTCTTCAGCATAATCAGACTCCTCATCTTCATATCCCCATTCAACTGATTGTTCTGGTTTCTCACACTCAGGAGACTCAAGTGCTGTTTGGTAGTGTGATTTCTGTCCCCCTTTCTCAAACTGACCAGACTGATGGATCTTGGGCTGTGGTTGCTGCATTGGTGGTGTTTCACTCCCAAGCCTTTCAAGAATATCAATGTATTCTTCGCGATAAGAGTTTTCATCCGCTTTTCTCAATCCTCCCGCAAGCATGAAATCAGATACATTCTGTCCAACTTTATCATTTTTTGTGTGTCTAAACACGTTCATATCAAGATGAGGCACTTTGCGTAGTCTGTGTGGCGAGTTGCTGTTGAAATTCTCGTCGTTGACTTTTGGAACCGTTCCCTTTTCACGCCAATATTTGCGTGGATTGTTCTCATTTTGATTTGTCAAGATCACGCCTGTCTTTTGAGGTTTCGAAATCAAACTCACATCATTCAATTTCTCTGTTTGTCTGAAATGTGATGCTGCAACGGGCTTTTCTTCAGGTTCCCTCAAAGAGGTCTGTGCGAAATATTCCATGTCACACAAGTCATGAACATTGGTTCTCTTATTTGGATCCCAGATCAAACAAGATTTCACCACATCGCACAACTCTTTTCTATCTTTTTCAGGAAGATCTACTCTTGGAATGAGCTCTTCAATAGTAGCACCAGGAAGTTTCGGCAGATGGAAACCAAGACTGCTTGAAAGTCTTTGAGCATCGTCCCAAAAACCGCCCAAAGGAGCCCTCTCACTCTTCTCAGGACACCCCAAAACTTCCAAAACTCTCCATGTTTGATCAAGTTCGTTGCTGCCTGGGAAAAGTGGCAGAAAAGTGGCAGACTCCACAGCAACGCATCCAAAAGCCCAAATGTCCACGGGGTAAGAATAATGTTTCTGTCTCAGAAGGATTTCCGGAGACCGGTACCATCTAGTCGAGACGTAGGCGGTATAAGGTCTCGTATTTTCAGCTTGACGAGCCAATCCATAGTCTGCCAATTTGATGACATAAGCCTGAGATTTCCTGTTTGGTGGAATATTTTCTTTTGATCCGTAGAAATTGGATGCTTGCATGATCAAAATGTTTTCCGGTTTGACATCGCGGTGATAATATCCATGACGATGAATATGGCGGATTCCTGCCAAAATTTGAGAAAGAATGCTTTTCAGAGTGTAGGGAGAGAAGAGACAATTCTTTCTATATTTCATCAGTTGATAGAGGTTTTGGTCCATTGATTCCATCACAATGTGAAGTTTGAAGGTCTCTTTGTCGATGAAAATATCATAAATTTGGACCAAAGAGGGGTGTGATCTAACTGACAGAATAAACCTCACTTCTTTAACTTTTGAATAGTCTTCGAGATTTGGTAGTCTTCTTGTCATTGTCTTGATAGCCACCACATCAAATTTTGCCCTATGGACGTTTTTCAATGGCTCCATCAAAGTTCCAGGACACATTTTCATTTCTTCAAAAATGCTCACCATGGCGTTTGACCTGACTTTTGCTAGTGAAACGGTACCAAAACTACCACTTCCCAAGTTGCCAACAGTACGGTACCTTTGCGCCATACTTTTAATCGGAATCAAAGAGTTAACTTGATGACCCTCTCTGGTAGTTTTCATGGGAGAGGAAGGGTTTTGGAAGAACTCTTTGAGCGACATTGTCGACTCAATGGTGGAAGGCTGAGCGTTAATCATCGAATGACAACAGTAGCCGTCGCTAGTAGTAATGCCCAACACGCCCCGAAATAAAGCGGTAAAGTCAACAAGCAGTGACTTATTCAACCAGTGATATTGAGATAATCCAACAATTCAAGCAGTCTCAGTCAATTGTTACTTGAATTCAGACTATTTGCTTCGATTCGATTAAAAAAGATTGTGTCAAAACTTGGAAAAACCTAGCGTTTAAGTGGGATTATTCAAGATTTTTCCCTCATTT
This sequence comes from Ogataea pini, assembly GCA_003707665.2. Lineage (NCBI taxonomy): Eukaryota > Fungi > Ascomycota > Pichiomycetes > Pichiales > Pichiaceae > Ogataea > Ogataea pini. Next base: position 242,448 of record PPKL02000016.1, on the reverse strand, counting down.
TGTCTTTTTAATGCCCCCAAGTGCGAAAACAAAAAATTTCAAAAAATGCAAAAAAAGACAAGAGAATTCACACAACGGTATCTGCAGCGTTTTATAAGATTTTTGAGTAGGTGGACGACAGCAAAGGACGAGCGAGGCGAGTCGCGTGAGTCATTTAAGGTGTGTGTGGTTAAGAGTAGCCATTGTAAGAGCCGGGTCAAAAGGGGATAGTGATTGTTTGGCAGAGGAAGTGGACCCTCGAGGGAGATTTAAGTTTTTTTTAGTTTGGTGCTAACCCAATGCCTAAACGGCCCTATATTTCGGGGTGAGAAAAAATTGGAGTGGCGGGAACAGTATGATGCAGATGAAAGGGTTTGGGTTGGCGTTCAATGAAAGTAATGGTTATTTCGTCTAGACTTTCTACAAAACCCTTTTGATCCCTTTTTTCAGTCTCCCCCGCCAGCCCACACCTCCAGATGTACCCTATAATAGAAATCTCAACCAGTCAACGTTTCTCTCAAAACAAAGTTAGCATCATCATCAACACCACCATCTCGTTTCTTCCATACAGTTGGAGACCCCTGCTCCCCAGATTAGTGCTATCTATTGTTTAGTTTCGGTCGCAGAAAGACAATATGGCGTACGTCAATAACAAGTTCAATTGACTGAGTTTTTTCAGAGTTGCAGCTGCTTTATGTTCAAACTGTGTGGCTCATTTTGGTAATCTACTAATGCCTCATGATCACCAGATGATTACCAAAAAGGGGGTGTTTATTACCAACGGAAGTTGATTATGTAATGGTACACAGCAGAAATATTGGTTTCAAAACGTGGTGTCCCGTCAAGGCATCTCGCATTCCTCTACTGTATTTGGACTCAAGTGGTGCACTGTGGACCTGTGGAAAAACAATGATAAACTACAACTTTCTCACTGGCTCTGCTCCCCTCGCTCTTGTGGATTCGCCAAATAGAAACATCCCTGCACCAGTGTTTGCCGCACACCCTGCCTCAGCTGACTTCTCTCCACCTTGATAAAAAAACGTGCATGGAGTTCCTAACACTTAGCGATAGTAACGACAAAACACAACAACCCTTTTCAATGCAATCGCCTCTGTCATCAACAGAGCCAGGTGCCATCAAAAGCAGGTCTGTATCTCCGTTCACGGGGGTTTCAGGTACCGCAGGCTCATGTCACCATAGAACAATATTGAATCAGGATACACTTAAAGAACTACAGAAGAAACATGATCAAAACCCGCCGACGACATTGCAAGCTCTTTCACGACTTTACAGACACGATTTCTATTCTGATTTGGAAAAGGAAGTTTTGCATTTAAAACCCAATGATTGTCCAATTGTGCAAAAATATTCAAAACTTGAAACTTTCCCAATAAAAGGACGGTCAAATTTTGACTCTATTACATTGGCCACTATTTACAGCGATCATCCTCTTCGTGAATTCCACAAGAGAAGCTTGAAAAAAGTACAACAACAAGATTTTGATCAATTACAAAAAGCTCAGGAACAACTAGAAAAGATAGACCAACTGCCTGTTCTTTTCTTCCTCCATGGACTCGGTGGTCAACTATCTCAGTTTGAAACTATATTACAGGAGTTTAGGAATTGTGCTGACATTTTTGGTGTTGATCTTCCTGGATTTGGCAATTCCAAGCCTAATTTGCGTGATACGACAACATTCAATCGACTATCTGAGTATTCTGAACAAGAATTAGACAATTTGGAAGCCAGTCTCAAAAGAATGACATGGTCAGATTTTACAAGCGAAAGTATCGTTGACATCCTCTATCAAGTTCTTATGGAAAAGTTTCCAAACCGAAAATTGATTATTATGGCTCATTCAATGGGGTGTCATCTCTCTGTGAAGCTCATTAATAAACTATCTCAAGATAGAGTGGAATCATTGATCATGCTTGCACCACCGTCGTTTGGATCTCTTTCCCTTCCCATCACATCCAAATTGTTTCTTGGCATGTGCGGTTACATACCTCAATTATTCGACTTTTACAGATTCTACGACAGAGTCGGTGGACTGTACTCTAAGTCTGTCAATTCCTACATATATCCAGAGGAAAACGATCTTCTGAAAAGACTCACGCAGCTTCGATGGAACTTGGATACTAATTCTCTTATTTTTTTGAGATATATGAATGGATTCCATCCAATTTCTCCTTCCGAATTAATTTCTGCTGCTTCCAAAATCACAAAGTCCAAAGACGATCCCCGGATTCTCATTGCCTGTGGAGACGATGATAAGGTGACTCCAATCAGGAACAGTGAAGCTTTTCTCAAAACCCTTGTTGAGAATGGATTCAAGGCAAAATTGGAGCAGATAACGCTAGCAAACCACTCGCTTTTCCAAGACAGACCGCGCTATCTGACGGGGGTCGTTTACCAATTTGTTGAAAAACTTGATGTGCATATTGATGCAGCTTGGGTGTTGAAAGTGAAGGCTATCATCAGTGGTGATAAATGGGGATTGAAGAATGAAGAAAAATGGACGAAAGTTGTTGCCATTTCAAAGCCAATGACTACTCCTGGTAAAGAAGATTCACCAATTTTAGGAATGAAAACGCTCAGACAATCTGATGCTGTCCACAATCCAAACAGTTTTGAAAAGCAGCACCCAGAAGTCTACTCTATTGTGGATATTGGGTCCGATACGCCTGCCTACGATCCTTCTGACTTTGAGCGTATCAAGTATGTAAAGTTCAAGACTGAGTCTAAAGTCACGCCGGATAGTTTAACAATTGCGAGGTTTATAACAGTTCTTGACGAATTGGTTCGTGAAAAACGGTCTGATCAAGTGATAACGGTTCATTGTCATTACGGACAGAACAGGACGGGATTTTTCATATGTTGTTACTTGGTGGAGAAATTGGGTTGGACGGTGAGAGAGGCTCTTTATTCTTTTGAGAAGAGTAAGCCTCCTGGGATTAGGCATGAGCATTTCAAAAATGCGTTGTATTTGAGGTACGGGGAATGACGAGCGAATTTGAGCAAAACGGGTCATTTGAGTCAAAAGATAACGAATCATGAATAACATTTTGTTCAAGCCGTGAAAGTCGTGAGCCGCTTATTGACGACGGGCAAACTACGCAAAGCGAGCCATTTAGCGAGCATTTTCTTGATGATGACAACGCTATCCTGATGGCCCTGATTATCATATCATTGGATTGCAAATGCTCAATAATAATTATTGTATCCTTGTTTCGCTCCGCTCATTATCACTGAAATATAGTGACCCATTGATTATATTCGCCCTATGTAAGACTATGTGTATTTCCCTTGCCATTCCGCAAGTTCATGAAACTCCGAGGGTATCCTGCCTTTCTGAGGTTCTTTACGGTATAGCAAAGGAAGTAAGAAAGAAAAATATATCCGATAGACGAAGCCAGCCCAAGTGTATAAATGAAGTAAAACCGCGCATTTTGTTATAAGTACAATTGGAAGAGAACAGCATCATACTGTTCAACTCTTTCTCATATTCTGAATGCGTTCCTGGTATTGAAATGACCGTGACAAACAAGTTTGTCCTGGTTGCCCTCCAGTTTCATAGCATATTTCAAGGGTAAGATAAATGGTAGCACAAGGGCAATTGAAAGATAGCTAAACGCTATTAATTTTTGCCCACGCGACACGTAAGGGTTTCTGTAATAATGATGGCCTCTTTGAAGGTTTCTGAAGATGAAGTTCATTGTGATTGATGAGATGCGATGTGAGATGAGACTTGAAATCCAGCTGTGGAATACTTGCTGGTTTTATAGAACTATGCAATGAAACACGGAAAAGTGACTTTTTTTGTTTAATGACAGGCTGTGAGTTGTTTGGTAGCCTCGACGCGTCTTGCTCGTTTAGCTCGGAATGTACGTCTAGTATACGAAAGTTGCTTGTCAGATTAGAAATCAAACGCTCGCTAACAAACTGATATTTATCGGAAATACCAGAATAAGGCTGTGCAGTGGGGAAAGAGCTAACGATAAACTTGAAGTAGTGGATCTTTGGTGCCGGTTGTTTGATGTCTGTACTGAATCAAAAGACGTTGACTCGGCGAATGTTCGTTGAACTGTCAAACTACGAGAAAAGACGTCTTCTTATAAACGCATTCCATCTATTTTTGTCGTTCGGGTTCACCTGCCCAACTATCGAAAATAATAACTTTTTTGAATCGAACCACTTTTTTTATGCACCGCCATGATGGTACAATTCTGGCTCGGATTTTTTATGACTCAGACAAAAATTGCGAAATTCTGTGTGGTCTGCTCTCGTGGTAACAATACTGTCAGGCCAAAAAAGGTATTTGTCGGCGCCCTCCGAGCCCCTTAAGGAACCCCGATTCTCTTACACAGAACACCACAGTAAAAGCTTATCGCACATTTCCGCTCCACTGCCATGGGTTTCCCGTGATTTGGTTCGAGCCGCCACCCTAGTCCTTGTGTTTAAACTCGAATCAACCATAACTTTCCAGTGGCAATTAATCTATTTAGGAAGTTCAAAACTACATGTGGCGTGTGTAATCTAGTTCTATTGACTGTGGCGCGCGTAATCTGGTTTTGTGAATTGTGGCGGTGATGCTTATTTTTTTTATGTGGTGGGACTCGCGAAGTATTTGAAGTCACTCACTACTTATTGATATTCTTTTCTGCCTCTTCAAGTGTGTCCAGAGCCTTTGTCAAAGCGTCGAGCTTCTCGACTTTGGCTTTCTGGTTCAATCCAACCGCATCGACATTGCTACGCAGCCGGTTGTTGAGCTGCACAAAACTTTTGTCAATAGAAACCCGCATTTGGTCAATGTACGAATTCTTAAACTTGTTCAGAAGACCATGCACAGCCTTCGAAATGTTGTTAAACGAGAGTGCAAAACTGAACACAACTATAGCAACCGCGGTGTTCATCTCGATGTAGCTGATAATGTGTCCCACAGAAGCAATTGCAAAAACAGGCAGGTTCATTTTAGTCAGATTTGATAGAACAACTTCATTGATCTTAAATTGCAGTTCTGGAAGCTGTTCATTCATTACCGTCTGTTTGAGCTCTAGAACTGGGTTTGTAGTGGAAGCAGACCCCGTGGCAGACTTTGGCGGTAGTAGTGAGTCAATCAGACCTTCTAAGTAGTTGAGTTTAGCCGTAGACTCTAAAAGCGAACCATGACATTTGACAGTTGTGAAATTGAACATTGACTTTTGGATATGCATTTCGTCGTCAAACAGATACCGGCCCAAAACGAGGTCAAAATCGTCAATGTTGGGGAATATTTGTGTCACTTTGCTGAACCTTTGTATAAGAACGTTTTCCAAGAATGGGGTAATTTTTGACTGTAGCTCCAAATGAGACAGTTGGGACCACTGATTGATCTCTTGTTTGAGTGATTGTGATTCCTCCAACAGATCAGGCTTGTGACTTCTTTTGAGTGCCTGGTTGACATCTTCTATCAAGGATCGTAATAGTACAATTGTGGGCTTATAGCCACTCGTTTCCCGATTCAGCGTGAACAAAACCGAGTTAATTCTTGAGTTCTTGACCAACTTCAAGTATGCAGATACATTAGAAGGTGATTCCATCAGTAATTCATTAGCCTTGTTAGCTTTTTCGAGATCCATTACGATCGCTTCTTCAGAACCTGGGGTCTTAAAATTCGACCCTACCGTTTCAATGCGCTCGTTCAAAATTGTCAATGCTGGGTAGTTGTTTCTTTCAAGATTCTCTGACGGTCTCTGTTTGACATATATGTACAAGTGGCAGTCGTTGCTCCGTGGTTTCAGTGTTTTGGCAATCTGGATGGTCTGGACTTCTCCGTCGTTGGTTTTGTTGAGATCTTCTGTGCTAGGAACTTCAATGAACTCCAGGTCGTTGAACAATTCTTTTCTCAGTAGATGTTTGGTGTTGTTATCTCCGACAGTCTCATTCTGTATCACTCTCAATTCTTTGTTCAGTATTGGTGCTGGAATAGCAAATCTGTTCGGCGAAACTTCCGTGTAATTATCTCCAAAAGTTACTTCAATGTTGTTTATTTGTCTTCCCCTCAACTTTAAAAACCATTCCTGATCGTCATTCAATGGATCACAGAGAATTGTTTCCAAAAAAAGTCCCCTTGGTAGGGATTTAGTTTGCACAATGCCGATTCTAATTGTTTTAGGCTCGAATGCAACATTTCCTGTACTCGTACATACTATGCTTTCCAAGTTGTCTATCTTTTCACAAATATATCTATCTCGGGAGAAATTGGCTTTGGTTTCTGCCAAAAGATCCGTTAGCTGAATGTTGGACTTTCTCATGTGCGAAAAGCTAAAGTAGCATTTTTGCGTCAGAGAGACGAGTTTTGTCTTGCGACACCTTAAACGTGCACAAGCAAACATAACTTCAAAGCACTGTTTGTTGCAAGAACCAATGGCCAGACTCAAACAGCTGAACAAAAAATCAGACTTAGAGGGTTCAAGGTCAAAGTATACAAAAAAAAAAAACCCACTTGATCGGTTTCTTATTGAACGGTGATATCAACCCGCTATTCATTATGACAGAGTTTTTTCTATGTTGTTAACCCCTCAAAAAAAACTAGGCATCTTATGTTAACTAATAATAGCTTACCATGGAATTGATTGAAGGCATTTATATCCTTTCGATCAATGATTCCCTATAGGATTTTCCCCAAGAAATATTTGGTTAGAGGTTTTCATTGTGGAGCAAAAATATTATCACATGATAATCCCTTGGTATGTGTTATTTGACTCTGTACGTCAAATCAGTCTACTCACACAGTCAACTAGGGACTACCGAAAACAGCAAGGAATTCCAAGCTGGTTTCCAAGCGTAAGTTGGAAGGGGTCGATAAAATTCTTTTGGTTTCCTCGGGAAAGGGTGGTGTGGGAAAGTCAACAGTTTCTGTCAATCTTGCTTTGGCTTTGAGAGACCAAGGTTTGAACGTCGGTCTGCTTGATTCAGATATCTTCGGACCGAGCATTCCCAAACTCATGAATCTCAAGGGAGAGCCTCAACTCACCCAAACAGGAAAACTCATTCCCCTTGTTAACTATGGGATACAGACCATGTCCATGGGATATTTGATCCCTACAGAAAGCAGTCCTATAGTTTGGCGTGGATTGATGGTCCAAAAAGCATTGCAGCAGCTACTTTTTGATGTTTCCTGGAGAAATTTGGACTTGTTGGTGATTGACATGCCACCGGGTACCGGAGATGTACAACTGACATTAAGTCAATTGTTGAAAGTTGACGGTGCTGTGATTGTGTCCACGGGTCAAGACTTAGCATTATTGGACGTTAAAAAAGGAGTCTCAATGTTTGATAAAGTTGATATTCCAATTCTTGGATTGGTCGAAAATATGTCTGTCTTCATTTGTTCTAATTGCAATCACGAAGAGCATCTTTTTGGACAAGGTGGTGTTCTGACAGAGGCGAAAAATCTAGGGGTTGATTTGTTAGGATCAGTCCCCTTGAACAAAGAACTATGCTTATCCTCAGATAATGGGCTACCGATCGTACTGGATAAACAAAATGTGATTGCGAAACCATTTAGGAAAATAGCAGAAACCGTTAAAAAGAAAATATTTTAGTGTGGGGAGGCTGTGCGGCTCGAGTTTAGATCAGAGGCTGTGCGGCTCTGTTCTGGTAGCGTTTAACTTTTTGGGCCCCGAAAAAAAAAAGCCTGTTCCAGCTCATTTTTGTGTTTTTTGTACTTTAGCTGCAGTGGAATCGACTTGTGTGTTTTTGTCACTGTTTTAACATGAGCAAAAGTGATCTTTACAGGACATTACACAGCATAAAAACGATTTTTCACGAACGAAAAAGCAGCTATACACACTCAAACACATGAGGTGGTGGATTTTAACAATTCTGCTAGCTCCTTTTGCTGTTGCAAAGGTTGATATTTTTGCAGGAGAAACCTTAGCGTTTAGTGAGCTAGACAATAATACTAGAAAGCAAATCGTCGAAATTATTGAGAGTTACAACAACTTAGACCCTTTAGAGAGCATAATATTTGCTGAATGGAGATCTCCGTCAAACCAGACGTTTCTGATCCCACAACTAGCACCATCAGCATCTGTAGGTGTAGGTGCTGCTAGCGTTGATGATGATGACTCGTCTACAAATTTAGCACCTCTTGGAATGGGATATCAGGTGTTTGATGCTCATACAGAGACTGTCAGTTCGCTGTCTTCAACAGTGAAAGAAGAGCTAGCGCTCATCAAAGAGCGCGACGTTTCTGCAATGGGATTTCCTTGGGGGTGGAATCATCTGTATGATTGGTTATTCCCGTGCACAGATGACTCACAGGAAAAGTATTTTCCATTCGGAGCAAGAAAATTTCTTCTCGTTGGTGTGAAACATGAATCGATAGACTCGGTCCAGGACGAATACTCTGACTTATCTGATGCATCAGAGACACAGATCTGGACTGAAAATCAGGTCTTACACTTTGACAAGCCAGCTGACTCTCAAGAGGTATCAGAAATAGGAGCAAACATCAATTTAGACCCAGAAGATGCCGCCGCATCTGCCAACTTCCCATTCTGGCATAAAGACGATGACTGTGATGATGGAAATGACAAATTGTTTGGAACTGACAAATTCTTTTTTGTTGGTATTGGAAGTGTTGAAAATGCCACTGCCCTCGCAGGGAACAGTGTTGTTGTTGACGCTGTTGCAGATGTGGAACCGGTTGACCCTCACCTTCAACCTCAACCACAACCTCAACCACAACCTCAACCAGCACCAGCACCAGCACCCAAGATTCATGAAGAACCACTTGTGAATGAGCCCCAGCCTCCAGCCCTTAATTCTGGGCCATATCTACAGACTCCAGCCCCTCCTCCTGCAGCTCAACCAGTGTCCAATCCACTCGAAGATGCTGCAACGCCTGTGGCTCCCGTGGTTTTAACTACTGAACTTCCAGTGACTTCTACAACTGTTCCTGTGGCGCCAACACTATCTACATCCACGACAATAAGCACTAAGGTCTCCCATGATAGAAAGACGCTTCCCTCGGACGATAAAAAGGTGTCTAGTCCCGGTGCGAGAAATCGTAATGCCACTTTCTTTGACTATGATATTGGTAGCGAAAGCTGGGGCATCAGTGTGTTTGACTCGAAGATCCCAGAGGCAGACGATGTGTTTCATCAGTACCAAAACTCTACTGGTTTCAACATACAGAACGGTGGATGTAAGTCGACTGGCGAGGCTTGGTCACTTTTGGGTGCGTTGGTCTTGATTGGTTCGTCAGTGATACTGTTTTGAAAAGACTGATTTTTTTTTCTTCAGGCCCGAGGCATGCTTATGGGTTGTTGGACAATATCAAGGGAGCGCTTTGTAAGGTGGACATTTGATTTTTTTACACTTCTTCTTTCAAGTCAGAGACTTTTAAATAGTTAATGAATGACATTTTAAAACTACGATCAAAAACGTTACAAATGTCAAGCAAAGCGAGTGGTGAGTGAGCGACTCATGGCTTGCTTCGCCCCTCATCAACTACTCTTGTAACGCATTCAACCTCTGTCTCATGTTAGCCAACATCTCATCATCTTCTGCATCATTCTCAATCTCTGGCTCTGGTTCCGCATCCAGAACAGGTGACGAAATAGACTCGGGTAGAGCGGAGACCTCCTCATGTGCCACTTTATTGGCCTGTCCGTCCTCTCCTAAGATATCTTTCAAAACCAAATCGATTTGTTCCTCATCCTCTTCATCTTCTATCAACTCGTCTGATTCAAGAATATCATCCACCATTTCGTCAATGATCCCACTTTTCATAAGCTCTTTGCTCAGCTCTTGTACTGTTTGACTCATTTGGGGCAGTCTAACAAGCTGATTCATCTGTTTCATGATTTCTGTGGATTTTTGCATCGAGCCTTTCAACTTAATCATTTGCTGTTGCTCGTTCAATTTCATTCCAATAGAGTCTATAGTCGCCTTCGAAATGTGTAATCGCTCATTGGTCTTCACCACATTTCTATATTCGCGTGCATACATTCTTGCGGACTTCATATCATTCTTCTTCACTGAGCTTTTTATGAGCTGTTTAGTTTTTTTCTCTAGGTTATTGAGGTCTTGTATCTGTCGATCCAGTTGTCTCTTATTTTTTCTCAAAGCAGTCTGGCATTTGCGGTATTGTTCTTTTGGGTCTGGTCCCCATATTGCCTTTTTCACAAAATCCATTCTTGGAGGGAAAGGGAGGAGCAGTCAAAAATCTAATCAACAGCCTTGTCAATGTGAAGCAGTGAAAGCCCTCCATCGTTTGAGATAATATAGATAAAATAAATATAATTTTAGATAGCAGCTTTTGGGGACCCTGAGTGGAAATTGGCAGAGATAAAGGAGCGTAACTGGTTGAGTGAGCCATGTCAGGTACAATTCGGCGACAATGGTCTATTTAAAAGGAGAGAATAAACCTTCGGTGCATTCTTCTCAAAGTATCCCGGCCGTTTCAGTACAATTTACATAACGACCCCGATTTTGGTATTTTAGTAACTTCCCCTGAACTTCTGAATGTTCTGAACAATTTTGTCCTTTTTAGTACCACGAAAAAAAAAAAGTATAGGCGAAAATTGGATTTAATTTTTCCCTATTGAAAAACAAACAGATAGCTGCAAATACACGTCATAAGCTTGATTGAAGTCTTTGAGATACACAGATTAAAAACTTCAAAAGCGTCTTGTTTCGCCTAAAAGCTCGTATCGAAGGACAATAGACTTCGGAAAATGAGGGGTATGTTACCAAATAAATGTTTTTTAAAAAATAAAACGGTACCACTAACAATCGTCACAAGACTACAAATTGGTTGTTTTGGGCGCAGGAGGTGTGGGAAAATCCTCATTAACTGTCCAGTTCGTTCAAGGAATCTACATTGAGAGTTATGACCCAACCATAGAAGACTCATACACCAAAGAAATAGAAGTGGACGGTCGTTCGTGCAACTTGGAGATTCTTGACACCGCAGGAGTTGCTCAGTTTACAGCCATGAGGGAACTTTACATCAAGTCCGGACAAGGTTTTTTGCTGGTCTACTCTGTCACCGATAAAAGTTCGCTGGAAGAATTGCTTGCTATCCGCGAACAGGTCATGAGAATCAAAGACTCGGTCAACGTTCCAATGGTTCTCGTAGGCAACAAGTGTGATCTGACTAATGCAAGAGAAGTTACTCCAGAAGATGGCATAGAAATTTCGAAAAATTGGAACAAAACTCCATTTTATGAAGCCTCTGCCATGTACAAAATGAACGTTGAAGACGCTTTTATAGATGTTGTGAGACAAATCATCAGGAGAGAGGCACAGGTGTCTGTTCCTGCTGCTACTGCTGCTGCTGCCGAGACTGCTGGACAGACTGAAATTGACAATAAATCTACAGCTGGCAGGCGACCAGCAGGTTTCGATCAGCCTGCACGCCAGCAGACTAACGTTTCGAACAAGCAGCAAACCAAGACAAGTCCTAAGAAAAAGAAGAGAAAGTGTGTTATTTTGTAAGCTCTTTAGCTTCTTTTCCGTAATCAGATTTCCGTTCAAGTCTCTCCTTTGTATATTATAACTAAGCATTATTACAAATAATTTGTTGTGACGTTGGGAAGACCAAATGATAAAAAAATTTTGATCTAGAACAAATAAAAAATAATTGACAGCCGTGGGGTTCGAACCCACGCCTCCGAAGAGACCAGGACCTTAACCTGACGCCTTAGACCACTCGGCCAGGCTGCCAATTGTTGAAGCTGTTGGCACTGAGCTGGTATCAGCAGTATCTGATTGGTGGTGATCAGTACCAGTAAGTAATTTTGTACTTCCTCTCCAGATTCTCAATCATCCTATCCACTTTTCAGCTGTAACCAACAAGAACGGTATGCTGTAACAATTTACACAAGCCAACGCACTATGAGGCTCTCTGGTAATCAACCCCCAAGATCGTCTCTAATGTTATTAAAACTTCATAATTATAATTTTCCAAACTTATTATCATGTTTCGAATTTCAAATCAAGCTATAGAGTAAACTAACTGAGCAATTACAACAACTTGGTAACCTTACCGATAGCAATGGTTTGACCTTGATCTCTCAAAGTAAATCTACCCATTTGTTGGTAGTCCTCGTAAGTTTCAAGACAGACAGGTTCGGTAGTTTCCAAAACAGCAATGATCTTCATACCTTGTTTGGCAAATGCAGGTGGCTTCTTGGACTTTCTATTGGTTCCCTTCTCCAACTTGTGCAACAATTGCGTGAATGTGACTTCCTCAATGGCTGTGTGGACGTGCATGACACAGGAGAAACCGGAAGACAAAATCGATTTAAGCTCCACAATTGCGATTTGGGCTTCGAATCTAGTGACGGTCTTCACAGGGTGGGCAGTAGAAGAAAGAACATAACCGGTCGAAACTTCTTCTTCTTCAATACCCTTGAGTTTGAGTCTGACTTGCTCACCACAGAAGGCAGTGTCGGCCTCAGCCTCAGTCTCGTTATAGATAGTCAAAACTTCGACTTGCATCTTGTTAGGCATCACGATAAGTTGTTGACCCTTCTTAACGTGACCAGACTCAATCTTACCTTCAACAACGGTACCAAGATCCTTCATCTTACCAGAAATTGGAAGCATGAATGGGTCGTTGATCTTACGAGCAGCCAATGGCATGGCGTCCAAAAATTCAAGTAAAGAAGGACCGGAGTACCAAGGACAATCCTTAGAGTTGACTCTGTCCTTCAAACCTGCACCAGTGTAACCGGAAACAGGCATGAAGGTAACATCGTTCTTTTGATATCCAACACCCTTCAAGTACAAAGCAAGCTTGGTAGTACACTCGTTGTATCTGTCTTCAGACCAGCCCACAGTAGGATCATCCATTTTGTTGATAACAACGATAAGTTTATTAACACCTTGGGTTTTTGCCAGAATAGCGTGCTCTCTAGATTGTCCACCTCTCTCGAAACCAGCTTCATATTCACCCTTTCTGGCAGAAATAACAAGAATACCAACATCGGCCTGCGAAGCACCACCAATCATTTCAGAAACATACAACTTATGTCCTGGCGCATCGAGAATGGTGTAACGTCTCTTGTCGGTCTCAAAGTAGGACTTTCCGACCTCGATGGTCTTACCGTCGTTTCTTTCTTCCTTGTTGGTGTCCATGATCCAAGACAAGTACCAACCCTGTCTACCGGCATCCTTGGCTTCCCTCTCATACTTTTCCACAGTACGCTTGTCAACTGCTCCAGTCAAGTAGAGAATGTTACCACCCATAGTGGACTTACCGGCATCAACGTGACCCATGAAGATAATGGACATGTGGTCTTTTCCACCAAACATGTCGTTCAAGATGGATGGATCCAATTGATCCTCTTGCTCCTTGATGAGAGCATCGGCGGTGGCAGAAGACTCCTTCTTGGCAGCAGAAGTTGGAGCAGACTTTGGAGTTTCCTTTGGCTTCTCAGCAGTCTTGGCAGGTGTAGCAGCAGGAGCAGGAGCAGAACTTGAAGATTCCTGTTTTTTTGGTTCTTCCTTTCTCTCCACCTTTGGCTCCACCTTTGGCTCCTCCTTTGGCTCCTCCTTTGATTCAGCCTTCTTAGCTGGGACCTTAACAGTACTATTACCACCAATCTTCAACACCAGCTTCTTCTTTGGCTTGGCGTTCAAATTGTTAAGACTCTCCTGCTGTTGTTTTTGGTAATCCTCGAGAGATAGTTGGCCACTTTGTCCTTGGGATTGCTGTGGTATCTGTTGTTGGCCGTATGCTTGATTCTGGTTGTAGTTGTTGTTGTAACCGCCTCTGTTGTAGTTGTTGTAGCCTTGATTGTAGTTGTTGTAGCCCTGGTAACCACCTTGTTGTTGTTGACTGTATTGTCCGTATTGCTGCTGTTGACCATATTGACCGTACTGTTGACCGTACTGTTGTTGTTGACCGTACTGACCGTACTGACCAAATTGTTGTTGGCCATACTGACCGAAAGATTGCTGACCAGGCACGAAAGTTGGTGCTGCGCTTGGATCAAAGCCCTGGTCTGCAAGCTGGGTCTTCTGGAAGTCCTGAGACAGTTGGTCAGCGTTGTATTGCTGTTGGTTTTGGTCAGCCATTTTGTAAAATATCAAACTTTTTTTCTGTTCCTATTCAGTTACTGGACTACTGATACAATATCAAGCCCAAAACAACCTCACAAGAATCAATTCCGATGTTAGTCTATCTCAAACGGAGTCAGTGGGCTTTGACAAGTTCGATTTTATCGTTTTTCTATGGAAAATTTTTTTTCGAAAAAAAAACCTGTGAGCCGCGTTAGCAGGTACACTACCACTAATCTGCCATGATAAGAAACTGGTCAGCTAAAATTATTCAAAACATAAACAAAACTAAAGGAAGGGCAAAACAAAACAAAGATGTTTTCAATGTTTCTTTCTCGATATAACCATCGGTCACAATTACCGTCTTTATTATGGACCAAAAAGAGTACCTCCTGCCGGATTTTGATCCGAGCAAGTTAACCATCCCCAAATTGAGATCCATTCTGCTGGACCACGACGTGTCGTATCCATCTTCAGCTAAAAAGAGCGAGTTGGTCAGTTTGTTTGAAAAAAATATTGGAGCAAATGCTTCTTCTTTGCTGGAACAGCATAACGAGCAAATCAAGAAACCTGTGGAAGATATTGAGCTTGCGAACGATAGAATAACCAAGACCGAATCAAAATCAGGAGCAAAAGAGATCAAAAAAGGTCGTAAAACCTCTACAAAGGTCAACACGCCATCACGTGAACCATCGGAGACCCCTGAATCACCACCAAAAGTTGAATCATCGATCCCTTCGAAACGAGAACTTGAAGCGGATTCACCGAGAAAAAAGAAAAAAGCTCTCAGAAGAACAAAAGATGACTCTGTTATTTCGGACGACGCTGAATCTCCAACTGCTAGCAGGATTAGTTCTACATCCCGTTCTAATCGGCTAAAATCACCTTTGAAAGTGGATAAGTTTGAAGGAGAAGTCTTTAAAAATTTGGCTCCTGATGTCTCCTCTGCTTTGCTCAACCTTTCCAGTGGAAACGCTACTCCTTCTCGGAAAAAAAAGCCCAATGAAATCTTGGAAAGCTATAGAAAGGTGAATCCGAACGGAAAAGTCAAGAAAGCTTCAAAAAAATCCAAAATCAAAACGCTTGATGAGGATCTTTTGAAGAAAGAGGAAACAGTTTCCGAAGAAGTTGGAAGCAGTGCTTTTGAAGAATACAGTGGTGTCATTGCCAGCGATATCGAAATAAACATTTCCAGAGATGCCAATGAATCATCTTTGAGACTCGAGAAAATGTCGCCGGTTTCTGGTCATGTTCAAAAACTAATACACGTCTCTGATGAACGGGCTCGAACACCAATACATGTCCCTGCTGAGCTTCCTCCGACATTGAACGGACCTACGCGAACCATCTCATTTGAAAGTTTCCACGACGACGAACGCACAATAAAGGATTTGAGTTCAGCGGAGGCTGATAATGAGCAAAAGGAGGTCGATGAAGTGATTTCTCTCTCTAGTGATGAGGCCAAAACTGACGTTGAAGAATTGATTGCTTCCAATCTAGATGCGGAGACTGAAAAGCTTGAGAACGTTGTTATGGCAGAGTTGAAATCGGATAGATCATTCTTTATTCTGAAAATGGGAACATTATTATTTTCTGTCCTGACAATTGCAGTTTTTGGTACAATCTACAGACAAATGATAGTTAACGTTGGTTACTGTGGAACTACTGCCAAACCAATTGAACTAAGCAAATGGGTTCCTGCTGAATCTGCAATCTCTCCTTACATTTCAACGTTTGAAACATTCATGGTCGAGAAATTTGAACCAAAATGTTTGAGATGTCCTGAACATGCAACCTGTTTTGGCAATTCTCAAATTGAATGTCAAAGTGAATACATTATACATCGGCCTTGGTACTCGTTGTTTGGCGTTGTTCCCAATACAGAGTCTTGTGTTTACGATGATAAGCGTTTAGATAAGATTCGTTTGCTGACGGAATACACAATGGATCTTTTGCGCCGTCGGGATGGAAGAGAACTATCACTGGATGAACTCCACAATTTTTTGAAGGCGACTAAGAATGGAATGTCTGATTCAGATTTTGAAGAATACTGGTTGAACTTTATCAACTATGAGATTACGAAAGAGCCTGAAATCAAGTTGGATTTTACTACAAGTTCTATTTCGATTGAAAACAAAGTTCCTACTGAGTTTTACACTCGGATCCCAGGCAGTCTCAAGACTAGAAAAACGAAGTTATTTCAAAGGTATCCGGTTCCATCTTCGACGTTTGAGGGGTTTAGCCAATTTCAGACTCAGGCAACAGAGTTGTGAATGAAGGACTATAGAACTTTTGTTTTGATTAACGATAAATTTTGAAAATAAGTTTCGATGCTGCTTATTTTAGTATATAAGTAATATAATTGACGATTGATGAAGCTGAAGTAGATAACGAGTCGTGAGAGAGTTGAAATGACGAGCAAAATGAGTCACTAACCATTGTTCACTCGACCAAGCAACACCACAAATAAGCCTACGTTTACTCGCGATGAATTACTATAAGTATGGTGTACTTGGGACTTGCAGAACAACTCATTCACTCGATATGGCTCGTTTACTCGTTATTCCAGTATAGTGACATTCATTCCCCTAAATTATCACAAAGCGTCAGTTTGTCCGAGCGGTTAAGGAGAAAGACTTGAAATCTTTTGGGCATTGCCCGCGTAGGTTCAAATCCTGCAGCTGACGTTTATTTTTTTAAACTGAGTTAATTCTGCTCAGGATCTGAATTTTTTCATAATTGGTAACTACCACATATTTATCCATCTTGGTAATAGAATCTTGATTTTTTAAAAAAACGATGATTGATTGATAAGCGATTACATTATTGAATTAAGTCAACTCTTGTAACAATATCCCAGAAAGTTGAGCTGAGTCACCTGGCAAGCCACCCGTTAGACTTGTGGCCCATAGAAACGTCAAAACTCGTTTTTTTTGCCAAATGGTAATAGATTTCTGGAAAATAAGCGTTTGGTAATGGTAATTAACGACTTTGATTTTTTTTTCCCCGGAAAAGGCAAATAGAGAACGGCTCGTCCGGAAGGGGAGGGGAGGGGGAAGGGACGAAAAGAAGTTGAGGTTCGTTGACAAAAAGGATGGACCACGCTTTGTGAGTTGAAAAATCCGTTGTGTTTCTTGACCACGTATCATGATCCCACAGGACTTTGGACCGGTTCATAGATGCTGGAACTTGGTCGTGCAAGGATGTTTTACTTATCTAGAAAGTCTCAAGGGTGCCCTAAAAAAAAAAGTTTTGTACTGTAGTCAAGCTATAGCGAGACTACTTGGATACAGGGTTGATTGTCATAGAATATCCGGAAAAAGTGTTCGAATGGTGCGTGCTAAACTGGATACGTACGGATTACTTCTTGAAAGCGGCGAATTTGGGAATGATGAATTTGGCTCATCGTCGTTTGGCGGTGGTATTACTTCATGTTGTTCAACAAGTTCAAGTTTCAACAAAGTGCCTAGAGGAAACTATATTTCGCTCAAGAACTTACTTTGGGTAGAGCCTGTAGACACGTCAATAAATGAAGTGGAAGTGACGTATTTGAGGCCGTCGGGCACCGATGGACTTGTTCCTGCTACAAGAGTGATACAGTTACGATTAGATGAGATTCATGAGGAACGTGAAACGTCTGCTTCCAGTTTGACTAGCATATTGATGGCTAAAGCTTATCCGGATTCTCAGCCGGAGAAGTCCGCGCTTGTTATTATCAATCCACACAGTGGACAGGGCAAGGCTAACAAAATTTATTACAAACATGTTGAGCCGATTTTGAAGGCCGCTAGGTATAAAATCGAAGTAGCAAAGACACAATATTCTGGGCATGCTGTTGAAATTGCGCAAAACCTGGAAATTGATAAATTTGATGTGATAATTTGCGCATCCGGTGATGGAATTCCACACGAGGTGATCAATGGACTGAATAAACGACCAGATCGGGCAGAAGCTTTTAACAAGCTACTGATTACTCAGACACCTTCTGGGTCGGGGAATGCGATGTCTTTATCGTGTTTGTGGACATTGGATCCAGCAATGGCTACATTAGAGATTATAAAGGGCCAAGTTGTCCGGACCGATCTGATGGCAGTTTGTTCAGGGAACAGTCCAGTTTTGTTGTCGTTCTTGAGTCAGACGTATGGTATTATTGCCGACGCAGATATCGGTACTGAATGGATGCGTTCGATTGGACAGATAAGGTTCACTCTTGGAGTGACACAGCGTGTGTTTAGCAGAACGACGTATCCTTGTTCCATTGCGTTCAAACGGGTGACTGAGAATAAAGACGAGCTTGCCAAATACTACAAGCAGCACGTGAACTCTGCTAGCCAAACGGCTGAAAGAGACATCACCGAGGAAGATTTCAAACTGAAGTACTATGAAGAAGGTGATATGATTGATGACCGCAGTGATGTTGGTGGTGGTTCCGGAGGGGACGTTGATTGGGATTGGATGGACGAAAATATTACCCAAGAATTGACTCTGTTCTATGCTGGGAAGATGCCGTTTGTTTCTGCAGATGCTGATTTTTTCCCTGCTGCGCTACCGAACGACGGAGCTATCGATGTGATTATAATGGACAGCAGGACGAAGTTTCTCGAGACAGTTGGTGCACTAACCTCTGTCGATCAGGGATTACATGTTTGGAAGCAAGGAGTTGACCATTTGAAAGTGGAGGCATTCAAATTGATTCCTCGAGTTGGAGCTAATTCAACGTACATTTCTGTTGACGGAGAAAATATTCCGTTTGAGCCGATCCAGGTGGAGGTTTTGAAAGGGGTGTTGAAGACTATTATGACTGATGGGTGTTATAAAGAGACTGGATTTTCTCAAAAAATTTGAGCAACGAGGGATTTAACTCATGGATGAGCGACTCATCATAAATCCTCACCCCCCTTTAGTGAATTTTCGCCAAGAATTGATGAATGAGCGATAACACTCAATTAGAAAGTCGAATCAATAGAGTGATGAGCCAAGCAAGTCGGGAGTAACTCGGGTCAGCACCCCTAAGAAGTTGCATTAAACACATCACTTTTTATTTCAGCTAGTAGAATTAACTAAACACATACTTAATAAAATAATTCATTACTTCTTTTCGTTTGTATCTTCCTCCTCATCACTGTCATCAACTAAAAATGTATCGTCGTTGATCGGCTCCGGGTGAGCGCTGGAAAGTGGCTCCCATTTTCCAGTCGATTTGGCGTCTGTGCTCTTATCTGCCGAACCAGTTTCGGTGGTTGTTTCGGAGGTGGTTGCTGGAACTTGAGGCAATTCAGAAGACTTGGTGGTGTTCGTTTTTGGTGTTCCGTAGATGTCCTCGGTTGCATCATGAAGGGTTATTCCGCCTACTTTTCCATTCAAAGAATCAGTAACAGACCCTTGCCCTTGCCGTGTTCTTCTAGAGTCAACGCTCGGAGTCTGAGAGTTCTTTCTAACTGGAGCAGATTGGTTTTGGCTATTGATACCACCAAAAGCGCTGAAAAGTTGCCCCTGCTTCTGGTTGTTGTTCACTTCTGTTTGAATTTTTTTAGCAATGTTTCCGAGCCATCCACCAACTACGTTTCTGGCCTCGTCCACGTTCTTGACGATATTTTCAACGATATCAGGTTCGTCATCGCCATCGTCATCGTCCGAAATTGCAGCCCAAACTGGCTTTCTTTTGGGCTTTGGTGGAGCCTGTTTTCCTGAGCGAGATGTGGAGCTTCTGGCACCACTTCCAGTAGAGTTACGTTCGAATTCACGAGCCAGCCTCTTTGCAAGAGCTTCATCGGATTCTTCTTGTCTTCTTCTCTCAAACGATTTTCTTGATGGTAGGCTTGGGCGGGCTTCCGGAGATGGAATCTGAATACCCGAAGTTGGATCAGATAAAAACAAAAGTGCGTTAAATGCCGGATCCATTTGTCCTTGAGAAGCAATCAGAGCCATCTTGATGTACTTTTCTTCTAAAGAAGGAAATGCATCTTTGAGGTTCTTAACAGCCTGTGAAACAGGCGAAAGTGGCCGTTTTGGCTTTGGAGGTGGATTTTCGGATTCTGGTTGGGTTGGCTCGTCATCTTTTGTGGCGGGAGTGGTGGTAACCGGTTCTGTCGACTCTGGAGCTGTGGTAGCCGTCTCTGTGGTTTCGGAAACTGTCTCCGGGGAGTCAATTGCAGGCTGAATTTCCAATTCGTCGCTCATTTCAATGTTTGCAATGAAGTTTGGCCCACTGAGGTTCAGATCAATAGTAATTGAAGAGTGGAGATGAGGGTGTGTTAAGAATGGTTAGTTGGTTCTGTGTGGAGTTGAATTTGATAAACGTAATTACTGGAAAAAACATGAGACAGATACGGGGCGCATGCCACGGGCTGCGAACCATGCAAGTTTGAGGTCGAAAAACGTCGAACGACGTAAAGTCACAAATTTTAAGAACTTTCACAGATGGATTAACTGCTGTACGTAAGTCACAGACAGGACAGGGTTGAAGAGTGAAATTATGATAAACGAACCTATATATGGTGCAGCGAAAGCGATAAATTAGCAAAGACAGAAGACTTGAACCGTAATTGAAATACGAGGTTGTACTACGTCCTGCTAGACCGTACTGGGTAGTAGTAGTAGTACGTAGAATTGAATGTGACAGTGGTAGCCAGTATCCACTCGTCCATTGCACGACCCTAGCTCTCTTTGATTGCCGGTTTATGGGAGACCAGACTAACAACTGGGTCAAATAGAACTCTGATCAAAAATACCAGCAAGTCTCCAAGCAAAAAGAACAAATAGGGAGTGATGATAATGATGGCAATAACATACTGTTGGAGTCAATAAATTGTTATAATAGCATTCTGATTATCGGTACTCACGTTCACGTAGATGATGGCATTTTTCACGTACACACCCAAAGTCAAGAAAATAAGAGGGTCAATTGTTAGCATCACGTGAGCAGCCAGCCTGTGGGATTTCTAATCCAACTTGCACCTTGTTGCCAGAAGTGATTGAAAAAAGCTTTCACCAGAGTCAAATTAACTGATTCAAATGTGTTTGACAGAATTATTGAGAGGTCCCACGAAAGCAGAAAAAATAAACTATGATTTGAAGAAAATTTTAGTGAGGTGAAAAAAAATACCAAACATGAGTTGATTTTACTCTGCATAAAATAGCTGCACAGTAGCACGCCATGAGCAGACTGGAACTTTACTCACCGGAAGGAATAAGGGTTGATGGACGAAGATTCAATGAACTTCGTCAGTTCACATGCCAAATCAATACACATCAAAACTCATCAGATGGTTCTTCTTATATGCAGCAAGGTAACTCAAAAGTGATATGTCTTGTTAAAGGACCAATGGAACACAGCTCTTCACTCCCACCAGGAACAAAACTTGACCCAAATGCGCCGATTCTCAATATAAACATCAACTATCCTCCTTTTGCCACCAACGAACGTAAAAAGAGATCGAGAAACGATAGAAGATTACAGGAACTCAGCATCATTCTCAAACGTTGTTTCATGAAAACCATTGTTCTCAAAAACTATGCAAGAACCGTGATAGACATCAATCTTATGGTTTTGTCACTTGATGGAGGACTCTTGTCATGTTTCTGTAACGCCATCACTCTCGCTCTCATCGATGCTGGAATTTCGCTCTATGATTACGTCAGCGCCGTCAGTGTTGGACTGTACGATCAGGTCCCATTGCTCGATCTCAACACACTTGAAGAGAACGATTTAAGTTTCATTACTATCGGAGTGGTTGGAAATTCTGATAAATTAAACTTGATTTTATGTGAAGATAAACTGCCTTTGGATAGATTGGAAAGACTGATTAGCTTGGGTATAGAAGGGTGTCATAGAGTTAGAGAGCTTATGGATGAGCAAGTGAGAGCTGTGGGGGCAGATCTACTGACTAAAAAGCAATAATGATTATCACAAGTGGATCATCCACGCTTTGAGAATTTTTATGCGTAAAAAGATGCATTCAACGTTATTTAAGGTGTATTTTCCGCAGAAGGTTCCTTCCCTTTTTCTTAATAACAGAGGACGTGCGCAGTAGATCGTTTGCGAGCTCCGCGGTCGGGTTCGCCGTCGAATGGTGGAAGTTGGCCGAGTTTTTGTAAGCACTTAGAGCGTTAGGACCTAATTGTGAGTCGATATTTGTGAATGAAACAGACCCGAGTTTGATCGTTTCTTGTAGAAATGAGGTAAGTCCAGTATCGAAATCCAGCATGTTTTCACGCTGCTTTCGTAGCTCTTCAAGTCTTTTCTCCGTAGTCTGTAATTGCATAATCTTCTTCAATTCAACATCAGGAACTTTTGGAACTTTGGCAGAAACACTGCTTTCTACAGCATCAGAACTCACCTGACGCGAACCAACACTCACAGATGAAGCAAGTGTAGCAGTCGGGGTCTCTTTAGCCAGCTCGGAAGATGGAACTTTTGTGAAATCCTGTTTCAATATGTCGTTAGGAATCATGGATTTCACTTGATAAGAAGAGACACGCTTCTGTTCGTACAAATTCGTGTATCCAATAGAATTGGTTTGTTCGAGTTTTTTTGGGAGTGGATTCAACTCATAAACTGACGGTGCTATCACACTGACTGCCTGCGTTTTCACCGTATCTCTAGTATTTTGTCTCACAAAATTGCTTCTATAGTTATCTGAATCTTCAAAACTAGACTCAGCGTCGTCATCAGAAGCAACAGACTCTTCTTCCTCAGCGCACCCGTTATCATCATTTTGCAGGAACGAGAATCTATCATCGTTTTGCTGCCAAGAAAAACGATCATTTCCCTCGCCTTCCTCTTCGTAATCATTATTCTTTGTCGAGATCTCATCCATACTCAGATCTTCGTTCTTGAAGCTCGAAATGTCCCCTTTTTCGTCATCGGAAAACGATTCATCCTTCACTGAAGCACCTTGATCGTCCACAGACGAATGCCATGAATCTTGTGCTACTTCTCCCTTAGACTTGCCGATTGAGTCCGCATCTTCTTTCTCGTTTGATATCTCTTCCCGCTCAATATTAGAGGTAACATCCTCCTCAACACCCGGAACCCAGCGTTCAAGAAAGCTGGACTTGTAATTTTGAGGTGATTGATGGGTTAACATTGTTGGTTCCAAAATTGGCTTGTCGTTTACAACCCCATCTTTGTCCTCCGTTATACTTTTCCCATCGGTATCGCTCTCTTTGTGTTCAGTTTGGTCACTGTTATCGCTCTCTGAATCGCTCAAACTATTTTTCTCGCTCTCTGCATTACCCCCAGAGCCATTCAGTCCAATTGCAAACTCATCGATGGATTTATTGATATCATCTATTGAGCTTGTTGAGTTTGTTGCTGTATGACCGCGAGGTTTTGTGGATATGACATTTTCGGCGTTGCTGTCTACAACAGGGTCTTCTGATGTTTCCTCATCTCCATTGTCGTTGCTGATTTGAACCGATAAACCTGATCCACTAACACTAACTCTCGGGCTGTCTTTGGTGCTGCCTTTGCTAGCAACTGAAAGTGGCCGGGTAAGTTCATCTTCTTTGAACGGTTCCATCACTGCAACATTTTCATTGTTTAGTTCTTCTTCGTCATCAGAGGACGAATAGCCTCCAGAATAGTAGTTATACCGATCTTTCGAAGACATGACAAGTATGGTTACCGTTTGAAACAGTCCACCGGTCCAGAGCACTTGAATGAATCCACTGATTCCCAATAAGTACACCGACTCCTTACAAGTTCACTGGTTGTCTTCAAGTAAAACACAGATATTAATGTGATGGGTAAACAAATCGACAGCTGTGCCTTTTTATTATGTTTTTTTTTTTGGTTCATCACCCCAAACTTTTCAATGCACCGCCACCTGACACGATGATTTTCAATGACAGACCGCGTTGGTCACATGGATAGAATCACGTGACTAAAGACTCTTAGTTCTCTGTACGACTTTTTTTCAACGATGGACAAAAAAAATTTCTTACACTCTCTTTCTTCTAACCTCCTGACAAGTTCCATTAATATCAGCCAAAAGTAAATCAATAACGTGTGCTTTGAATCTTCATATTCACTAGGAGGTGAATCTGTTGTTTTGCTTGCGTCACGCTGGCTTGATAGCTTTTTGTGACTCTAAATGATGATTTACTTTTTCAACCTTATCTACATTACCTGAAAATTAATGATAGAGAAACAAAAGACTTTCTGATTAGTGTCACGAATGAGCTTGTTCAGCCAGCGAAAGCAGTAGATACATCACATCATACTTAGTTATATACATAAATTGTAATCCCTACTCCTCTCCTGCAGGAATCTCGTCTTTCAAGATCTGAACAAGCTTCACACGGATCTCTGTCACGTCATCTCCACGAAGCACATCACTGGCAAAAGCCACCTCGCAATCCAATTGAACCATCTCAAGTGCTCCCCGAAGAACACCGCAAAGTATGTTCGAGTACCAAAGCTCTTTCAAAGCCTTGCCATCATCGGGCAACTCCACAAAATCCGCCAGCGGGTTTTCGTTTAATAACAGTCCAAAAGTGTTCATATCAGGAGACCAATTCGATATGGTTGGAATAATGTTCAGGAATATTTTGAATCCAATTTTGGAAACAATCTCTGCTGTTTCTTTAAAATTCGTGCATCTAGACAACTGTGTCTTCTGGAGAAATTCATCTATTATTCTGACTCCAATGTTGTACCCCATTTTAAAAGTTTGGTTGTTCACTTCTTCATAATTGTTGTTGAAATCCCTACAAAGTTGTGATACTATAGACCCATAAGTCATTGTAAACAACTCAGAATTGATCTTCTCCATCTTATTCTTCCAAATATCATCCCCAAGTTGCTTGATCTGCTTGGACATCGTGCACGTAGTAGTTTGAGGATCTATGAACACTTTAATTGCAGAAACATACCAATACCAATTCGTGTTGCTAGAAGTTTGATCAAACTTTTTATATCCTGGCGAGAAATGCCAATAACACCTTTGCACCTTATTTGTAGAATGCTGGTATAGTAAACAGACTACGAATAACTTTTGAAGTTCGCCCGTGTAGCGTAATGGTTAACGCGTTTGACTTCTAATCAAAAGATTCTGGGTTCGACTCCCAGCATGGGTGCATTTAATTTTTTTGACTCAACAACTTGAAAAAATTCGAACTTTTTTTTCCCGAGTCAGCTTTTGCTTTCGCTTTTGGAGATTGATTCACTTCCCCCTTGATATTTTACTACTTACTAATTGGTTGTTTCATCTAATCTAATAAAAATTAATTAAGGAAACGACAACACTATACGCCATTATTAATCTAATGATATCTAATCAACTTCCTCAACAGTTGGACCTTGAGTCTCCTCAGTGGATGGAGCAGCACCTGGGAAACCACCTGGAGCAGCACCTGGAGCACCGCCCTCAGCGTACAATTCCTTCAAAACTTCGTTACCAACAGTCTCGAGCTCCTTCTTCTTGTCGTCGAACTCTTCAGCAGTAGCGGTTTGATTCTCGTCCAACCAAGCGATGGTCTCATCGCAAGCCTTGAGGAGAGCTTCTCTCTTGGAGGCCTCGACCTTCTCTTCAAATTGCTTCTCGCCAGCAGTGGACTTGAGGGAGTAAGCGTAAGACTCAAGACCATTCTTAGCAGCGACTCTAGTAGTCTCTCTCTCATCCTCCTCCTTGAACTTCTCGGCCTCAGCAACCATCTTCTCGATCTCCTCCTTGGACAATCTACCCTTGTCGTTGGTGATGGTGATCTTTTGAGTCTTACCGGTTCCCTTTTCGACGGCGGAAACATTCAAAATTCCGTTAGCGTCAATATCAAAAGTGACCTCAATTTGAGGAACACCTCTTGGAGCAGGTGGGATACCAGAAAGCTCGAACTTACCGAGCAAGTTGTTGTCCTTAGTTCTGGCTCTTTCACCCTCGAAGACTTGAATCAAGACACCTGGTTGGTTGTCAGAGTAAGTCGAGAACACCTCAGACTTCTTGGTTGGAATAGTGGTGTTTCTTGGAATCAACTTGGTCATGACACCACCAGCGGTCTCAATACCAAGAGAAAGTGGAGCAACATCCAAAAGCAACAAGTCTTGGGTCTTAGAAGAAGTGTCACCGGACAAGATAGCAGCTTGGACAGCAGCACCGTAAGCAACAGCTTCATCTGGGTTGATAGATCTGTTAGGCTCCTTACCGTTGAAAAAGTCGGAAACCAACTTTTGGACCTTTGGGATTCTGGTAGAACCACCAACAAGGACAATCTCGTCAACTTGAGACTTGTCCAACTTAGCGTCCTTCAAAACCTTCTCGACTGGGTCAAGGGTGGATCTGAAAAGATCTTGACAGAGTTCCTCGAATCTAGCTCTGGTGATAGAAGTGTAGAAGTCAACACCCTCGTACAAGGAGTCGATTTCCAGAGAGGTTTGAGCAGAAGAAGAAAGGGTTCTCTTAGCTCTCTCACAGGCAGTTCTCAATCTTCTGAGAGCTCTTTGACTACCGGAAAGATCCTTCTTGTTCTTTCTCTTGAACTCGTTAATGAAGTGAGTAACCAATCTGTTATCGAAATCTTCACCACCCAAGTGAGTGTCACCAGCAGTAGCCTTGACTTCGAAAATACCGTCTTCAATAGAAAGCAAAGAAACATCGAAAGTTCCTCCACCCAAGTCAAAGATCAAAACGTTGTGTTCACCAGCGTCCTTCTTGTCAAGACCGTAAGCAATGGCAGCGGCAGTTGGCTCGTTGATAATTCTCATAACGTTCAAACCAGCAATCAAACCAGCATCCTTGGTGGCTTGTCTTTGAGAGTCGTTGAAGTAAGCTGGAACAGTGATAACAGCATCGTTGACAGCAGCACCGAGGTAAGACTCAGCAGTCTCCTTCATCTTAGTCAAAATCATAGAAGAGATTTCTTCTGGAGTGAAAACCTTGGTTTCACCCTTGAAGTCAACTTGGACTTGTGGCTTACCAGCCTTGTCGACAACCTTGAATGGGAAGTGTTTCACATCACCTTGAACTTCTGGGTCGTCGAACTTTCTACCAATCAATCTCTTAGCATCGAAAACAGTGTTGGCTGGGTTCATAGCGGCTTGGTTCTTGGCGGCATCACCAATCAATCTCTCAGTGTCAGTGAAGGCAACGAAAGATGGAGTAGTTCTGTTACCTTGGTCGTTGGCAATAATGTCGACTCTGTCGTTGGCAAAGTGTGCAACACACGAGTACGTAGTACCCAAATCAATACCCACAGCTTTAGACATCTTGTATATTTATCTATATTCTAGTATTGTTATAATACAGTCTAATGGAATAAAAATACAAAAAGGAGGAAACAAAGTTAAACCAGGGCGAAGTCTCACTTATATTTCAACCATCCTTTGTTCCCATTGCTTCCCTCAGATTCTTCGGTTCGACGAATTTTTCAGCCTTCGCACGTCTTTGACCAGTTTTTTTTTCTTTCTAGAAAGTTCTATTAAAATAGGTTGTTGATGATGTCAGCGAAGGCTAAAATGTGAGATCGCGAATACGATCTCAGATTTCTCGCAATCTCTTTACATTTCTGGAAGCAGCGAGAGCAAGCGAGATCTGATGATTGAAACTCGCTCCGATTATCATACCGCTTATCACCTCGCATGCCCAAACCTGCAAAGAAAACAGGCCGTATCACGGTTTCTAATTTTCTCACAGACTGGCTTGAACCTACAGTCAAAGAACACTTTCCACTCCAGCGACGTTATACAAAGTGCCATAAAGTCCTCAAAGTACTTCGTATTTTCAAATCATCGCCCACTTTCGCGAAACAACCAGCACTATCACTATGTGCATGCGATGCCAATTGGAAAATACTACTTCTTCTCACTCCAAAAGCCATTTCTGATTTTGAATACCTCGAACGTGCTCGTGTGTCGCTCAACTTGCTCAACTCCGAAATTCTCATCAATTCTTTCCAAATTTTATTTTACACCGACGCACAAGTACAAAACGATTTCGATAAACTCAATTTGGCACACCCCCATCCGACTTCCCTTCTTTCTAGATACGCAGTGCTCCAAGTCGAAACTTTCAGTATGTTCAACAGAGATCAGATAATCTTGAGTAACCCGGACGTCGTGCCGTGGTTGTATGCATCTGACATCTATAGAGAGCTATATTTCGGATCACAATCTGGTCCTCACGACGAATGGGACCAGGTTTGGGATTTGGTACAAGAGAAATCCCACCCAGACAGTCCAAAGACCCCAGATCTTGATTCTTTCCCCATATTTTAACTAGCATACAATTCACGATTTTCGCGAATATTATGGCCCAAAGTACCTGTGTAGCGTAATGGTTAACGCGTCTGATTCCTAATCAGAAGATTCCGGGTTCGAGTCCCGGCATGGGAGCTACTTCGTGGCGCAAATTTATTTTTGAACAAACTCAATGAGTGATGACATATGACGTTTTAATTGGATTCGGTAAACTATCGTGAAATAGTTGGGGTAAACTAGAATTTTTCGGCTATGCGTCATCAGTGTAAATCAAGCAAGCGGTTTCAGGGGCGGACGGGCCTCTGATTCTTTTTATTGGCAGCAACGCCCGTCTCCACCGGCAATTTGAGAAGGTTCAAATGCTTTGACCACGCTTACATAAGCTGGTGTATCCCGTGATTTTTTTCAATGTGCCCCCGAGTTTAATTTTTTCTGGAAGGTAAAAAGGACTTAACAAAGTTCAGCGATTGAGGAGTTTAAAGTTAAATTTCTAGAGAGATTGGATATTGGTTGTTGAAGTACTGCTACATAAGGACTTTCCTGTGAAACTCAAATCTTTTTGTTGCATCACGTATTTGAAAAAAGAGAATCTCAAAGTCCGAAAAGAGAATTTTTCACGTATTATTTGATATTGCCACTAAGAAGAAGACTCCACCACACCAAAAAAATTATTAAAGTATGTCGACTCCGGCAAGAAGAAGATTGATGCGAGATTTCAAAAGAATCCAGCAGGACTCTGCGGGCGGAATCTCTGCGTCTCCACTAGCAGACAACGTGATGATTTGGAATGGAATCATCATAGGTCCGCAAGACACGCCGTTTGAAGACGGTACTTTCAGATTGAAATTGATTTTCGATGAGCAATATCCAAACAAGCCTCCTGTGGTTAAATTTACATCTGAGATGTTTCATCCTAACGTTTATGGTTCTGGAGAGTTGTGCATTGATATTCTGCAAAACAGATGGTCTCCAACGTACGATGTTGCCTCCATTCTGACCTCTATTCAATCGCTTTTGAACGATCCTAACATTGGGTCGCCTGCCAATGTCGAGGCTGCGAACCTGTACAAGGATCATCGCAGTCAATACATCAAGAGAGTGAGACAAACTGTCGAGAAGAGCTGGACCGAAGACATGTTGGACGTGGGCGAAGACGACGAGGACGATGAAGATGATGACGACAATGAGGACGATGACGATGATGAAGACGAATCAGAGGAGAACGAGGGAGCTGGGAACTAATGAGCACATGATGGACTTGGTTGAATTTTGCTCTTCAGTTGTCGCTTACTATATATGTGCATAGGTCGGAGTATTGGTTTTATTTTTATATTTGAGAGTCTTGATATTCCGGTGAAAAAGATAACGTTATATACAATTTGAATCAAATCATTTCAACCAGAGATAATACCATTTTCTACAAGAGGTTGGCTGCTCAATGATTTTCGATGAGGAAACCACAGCTTCTGCGAGTTTTTTGCTCATGTCTTCCACCGATTGAAGTTTTTCTGTTGTGGTTTGAATGTCATAGTCTGGCACATTGCCACTGATGTTAATTTTGCGGTCTTTTTTGAAGTTGAGAACGGTAAGAAGGATCAAAAAAGCAAGAATGAAACGATTGAAAGGGTTCATTCTTCTATCTTTTTTATACTGTTCAATACGTTTCTCACCAAAGGATCTTGGGTCGAGGTATGGGAGCTTTTTCACTGGAGTGGTTTTGGCAGGATTGGTTGATTTCAAAATGGATGGAATTCTGAATGGGAGATCGGGAGGAGGAGGAGGAAGCGATAATGAATCTGTCAAATTCTGTTGAACCTTTGCTTTCTCAGACTTTGCTTGGGAAATGAATTCGTTCAGTTTGTTTGTAACCTCAGAAGATGCAGGTTTTTCAGTCGTATATGTTGTTGCTGGCTTTTCTCCAGAATAGTAATCGTATAAGTTTGGAAATCCTTCTCTAGGTCCATGCGAGCCATAACAAAGCCAAAAGTTGAATCGCTTCATGTCCTGATTAATTCCTGTCCACTTCCTTTTGAATTTCTCCTCAATCTCATCGATGATGTACTGTTGTTTGGGAAATGAGAGAGTTTGGAACAGGACTGGGTTCTGATAAATTGGTTTTGGATCGAAATTTGTGAGGTCCAGCTCTTCGTCGTCCATTCCGCCTCCTGGCGAGAAAATTGCAAAAATGTCTTTAAGTGATGCCTTGGCCAGCTTGTTACGCTCCTTACGCAAATCCTGTTCTTTTTTGAGCTTCTCATTAAGCAGCTTTGCGCTAGGCTTGACGTTGAAATTCTTCGGTGGCGCTTGTTGGTGTTGGGGCACCGAGTAATGACGGATCGCCGAAAACCCTGTGGGCCTCACAGAAATGTATGGAGGTTTTATCATGATTGAGCTGTTGTAAAATAGCAAATTTCTCGTATATTTGAGTCATCAGTATGAACAAATTCATAAGTGTCTCTGATTTTTTTTTTTTTTTTTGGTGAAGAAAAAATAAAACAAATCTTCTTCACAAAAACATCGTCCGTATCATTAACATAAGCTTGCACATATCATAGACTATACAAAATGGCGGACGAATCCACAGCAGCATCATCAACATCGACTTTTCTTTCAGATATCACCAACTCGACGGTCGTGGTGAAACTCACAAACGGTCTTGAGTACCAAGGAATTCTGTCCTCAATCGACGGTTACATGAACGTTGTCTTACAAAACAGCAAGGAGATCGTGGATCACAACGAAATAAAAACTTACAGAGAAGTCTTTCTCAGAGGAAATAACGTGCTGTATATCGCGCAGGATTAGCGATCCTCACCTATGTGTCGTACACGAGTTTTATATTAATATGTATGAATCAATTTTATCGATCAATTTTCGTCGTCCTTCTCCTCAACCCGCTCAGAAGTCTCCTCGATAGCCTCCTTGGCAGCTCCCTCGATAGCCTGACCGTCGGCCTGCTCGTCAACCCCAGTCTTTTTGTGCTTTCTGCGTCTTCTCTTTTTGGAGTCACCCTCGTCATTTTTGTCATCATCTTTCTGGTCATCCGTCTCACTCTTGGTAGCCTTCTTCTTCTTCGCACTCAACGGATTGGGTCCCTTGGGACCCTTTCTTTTCTTCTTTGGAGGCTCTTCAGCCTCTTGAGTTTCCTCTTGCTTGACAGCGATACCAGCGAACTTCGGGTCGTTCAAACCCCCAGTCAACTTGCTGGCCTCCACTTGCTCCACAACCTTGGCAGAAGCGGGCGAGAGTGGTTCCATGATCATCACAGAACGATTCATGTAAATAAGAGGCACACCTGGGACTCTACGCAGGTTTCTTCTAAGCTTTTCGTCCTGGGTCACCACAAGATAACGGTGTTTGTTATGACCGGAAAGATTCACAATCGACTCTATGCACTCGCGCGCCGATAGAGTGTCTTTGTGACCGCATCGACGTTTCTCCATCAATTTTGCAATCTCGATAGCCGGCTGGTTCTTCGTTTCGTACAGCTGATTGATACAACACTGCGTGATCATGAGTTTTGGTTCAGTTTGAATCGTACGCGTGATTCCCTTGATCACGTCAAACTTTGTTTTCTCTGCGTGCAATATCATCTCTGCGTCCACGAGACACTGGATCGGCGTCTTGAACTTGAACGTAGAGACATATACATGCATCTGTTTTCTGTAAGCCTTGGCCCGTTTTTGCTTCATTTTGTCTGAATTTGAAGTCTGAACTATTTGACGTAGTAGGATAAGGATTCCAGGTTCGTGAAAGCAGTACAAATCTTCCTTTACTGAGAAGAGAGCCCTTCTAGGTAGATCACTTGATCTTTCATAGCTTGAAAAACTAATTTTTCACTCTATAAATTTTTTTTCTTCTTAATTTTTTTATTTTATTTTTTTTCTTGATTTTTTCAATCTCAACTTTCTTCTAAAATTTTCCTTTGTGCTTTGCGCGGAAAAAATAGAATGAAACAGGAGTAAAAAGCAGTTTGCTACCTAAATACAACTATTTTTCTCTACAACTGAACAAACTTACCACTCCAATTGGATCAGATAAATATCCAGAAATGTCGTCGTCATCGTCCCCAGAAACTCCCAGCAACTCCTCTCTGCCACCAACCACAAAAACGACCAAAGATCGGATTATCGAGGCGGTCAGCAATCTGCAATTTGCATGGTTTGCCGGTCATGTCCTGACGCTCACCGCCAGCGCACTGTATTTTCTCTCGTACAGAGCAGGTAAGGGAATTGTCCACAGAACTTCGTATAAATTGGTTTACTTAGGAATTCTTGAGTCCTTTGGAATCATTTTGCAACAATCGATAAAGAGCAAGGTCCTCAAAGTCAATGACACAAGAGCACTCTTGGCAGACGACAATGTGCAATACTTCATGGTGGCATCTGCATTGCTGTTGATTCTTCCAGTGATTTCTTTGTCATTGTTCCCATTCATTTTGTTTTCGTTCTTCCACTCGCTTACCTATATCCGCTCGTCGTTGCTCCCACTGTTCCCGCTCAAGAACAATGCCCAACTTTCTAACAGAATGGGATCTTTTATCAAAAACTACAACGACATCTCGATGTACTACGCCGCAAACTTCGAGATCGCTACTTTTGGTTACATTTTGCTCAGAGCCCTTCTCTGGAGTAAGGGATACTGGCTTGCGCTCGTGTTTTATGGAATCTTCATTAAGCTTAGATACGAAAAGTCGATCTTCACTAGAACCTGTTTCAAGAAACTCGAGGTTCGTCTCGATGGTGTCTTCTCTCACAGTGCTGTCTCTCCTATCCTCAAAAAATACTGGATCGATCTCAAGTCGGCTATCAAGAAGTACACCAACCAGTTCAAGCTTATCGGAGGTCCTGCTGCAACTTCAGCAAAGACTGAGTGATTTTACAAAATATCGTTGCTCAACATTTGTTTTTGACTCGTTTTTGTTTTCGTCCTATTTCTTCTTCTTTAGTTTATTTTCATATTCCAACCATGTCGATTTGACTCCATATTTTGTAGTCAACAGGTCTCTTACAATTTTGTTATGGGCACCTTGAACAGTCAGCTCCAACAACTTTGGGTTTTGAACGTTGTTGGTGATCGTGGCAGATCCAGAACATTTGACTTTGAGAACACTACTCAGTTCCTCGGGATCAATAAGATATTGCTCAGCTCCTATGATTTTTGTCACGTTTTTGCGTCCGATTTTAGTCTCTTCAACAATCCTGATTGTAGGCGGATTACCTTTGACAGGTTTCACTTTCGAAGTATCTTCGAGGGATCTAAGAATTTTGTAGTACTGAGTGAAACTTGATTTGAGCGCTGTATCTTGGATTTTGCTTCTCTCAATCTTTGGAGTCTTTTGCTTCAACAACGATTGAAGCGCAGCATCTGCCAGAACGAATTTTTTGTTTGAAGGGTCAGCCAGCTGCTTCTGCTGAACATAATCGGAAAACAAAGTCTTGAGCTCTGCCAGAGAGTAATAGGTATTCAAACTGAGACCAAACGAATCCAGGAAGTCTCCAGCAGAAGAATGTGGTTTGTATAAATATAGCACTATCAGACTGTCTGCCTTCTCAGCTTTATTTGTTGCTGCGGCTCCCGAAGGATTCGGCTTCTTTCTGATTTTGTAAGGTTCAAAACGTGCCACCATTTCATGTGTCTGATCCGCAATACCAACAATCGTCACGTCATCCCCTTTACCCTTCAATTTGACAAGTCCTTCTTTCTCCATGGCCTTCAAAAACTTTGCTGTTTTCTTCCACGATGTCTTTTTTATGTTCACAAGGTTGGTATCAACGAACGGGAGGTTTTTCAAAACGTGACTCGACATGAATAGAGAGGAAGCAATTGGAACCTCAATTCTGTCAATCTTGAGAGAGTAGAGAAC
Organism: Ogataea pini; assembly: GCA_003707665.2. NCBI lineage: Eukaryota > Fungi > Ascomycota > Pichiomycetes > Pichiales > Pichiaceae > Ogataea > Ogataea pini. The sequence continues at coordinate 208,351 of PPKL02000016.1, read as the reverse complement.
AGATCGCACAAAAAAGTCATCAACATCTTCCAGTGTGAGTTCATAAGTGTCAGTCTCCACGGGAACAAGCTGCTCTTTTTGTAAGGGTTCGTTTATCTTTAAGCTTTCAAGCGAAGGAGGCTCGTCCGCTTTTTGCTCCTCCTCATTCTCTTCCCTATTCTCCAACACCAAATCCAATTCTACCTGATCGTTTGTTGGTATGACAGCTCCACGAACAAAATTGCTTACAAGGTCATCAAAAACATGCAAAACTTCCACTGCAACCCCATGTAATCCAACAACTTCTTTCAATTGGAACATATCCGTGGCACAGTATCCAACTGCCACAGCCACCTTCGGATTTTTGTAATCTGCCACAGCCACCACGCTGCCCTTGCGCAACTGTGGGTCAAACGGAGGAATTGTGCCGGGAACCATCAGGTTGGAACCATTGATCAGCTTCTCTATCACATAGGCATGAGTGTATATGATTGGCAAGATGAAGGGACATTTCCAAAGAGTAAAAATTGTAGGGATCAGCGGCGAGTCCCTTGTTTTGAACCAGACTGGAACACCCAAAGAGTCGGTGTAAAGGGTACCCTGATGGCCTAGAACAGATTTGAAGGTTGCATGCTTGATCTCACTTGGTACTATTTTGCTAGAAATTTCAGGGGTCAATTTGGAGTCTGGAATACCATACTCCTGGCAGATAGAAACTAGGAGTTTTCTTCTCTCAGACGTTTTGACGTTGGATAAGGGCTTCAACCCAGGGTCCTTCTTGAACATGACGGGAGTGGTCCGACCAGATGGGTTAGCATGTAATATATACTGCTTGCTAGTTGAAGAGAAAAAAAAATATTTTTCAGTCAACTTTTATTTCACTCTTTTCAAATAAATATCATGGAAACCATTAATCGTGTACAATAATATATATAATAATGTCAGTCTAGTGATGCTGGAACGACAATAAATTTTGCCATTGTTTTGCTAAAATGTGAGTTCTTCAAACTCTTTTTGTGACACAAGCAAGCCATGATAGTACTCCATTGTTACCAATCACTCGGGAATCGCAGGACTGGTGAAAATCCGCTTCGTCTCGTCGTCATCATTTCAAAAATTACCTGAAAACACATTCCCCATGTCAACCATATCACTCAGTGCCTTCCGGTCAACACCACGGAATTCGTTGCCAAACAACAACCTAAATTTTCCGCTTTCAAGACGGTGGTAAATGAGACCACAAATTTCAAAAATTTTCAGTTCTGGTAAAAGTGCCAGGGAATAATCGAGCTGGGGATTAATCAAATGATCAAAAAGATACCCATTTTCACACATGTTGGACTTATAGAAACGCATGTGTCTGCGGAAACTTTGGTAAAACTTATGGTACTCGAATTCGTCCTGAACCTGGTCCAACTCGTGGCCTGCGATCATGAGCGTCGAAACACGAACCGATTCGTGCGTTATCTCCTCAGAGTGCGCGCGTATGCCCTCTCTATCCACGATCTTCGAACACACAGGACATTTGCAGTTGTGCAGGTAGTTCAGGCGCGGGAAAAGCAACTGTACGTCGTCCAACGTGGGCAAAATGTTGCCTACGATGTTCTCAGAAGGATGGTCGACGTTAATGCGAATGTCACGCAAAGTAGTTATGTTGTTGGCAATAGGAGTTCCCACAATCATAAGGAGATTGGAAACGTCCAGACCTTCAATCTTCAGGTTCATGCTCAAACACGCGAGTCCTTTAAACGTCTCTGTCAGTTTCAACAGCATCATCGACCGTAGATGGTTTTTATTGGCATCAGGTTTAGTTAGCTTGTAGTTGACCGAGAGATCGCGAATATTGGCTCCCTTGGATCGAACGATCGAACCAACACTCTGTGTCGAGTTGATCAGGTTCAAAACTTCACCGTCATCCTCTATGAACAGCTCTAATGCCGTTAGATGCTCGAAGTAGACATGCTTGCTGATCAACCCCACTATCACCGGGGTCGAATGGTTGGTCAGTGGAATGGAGAGCCGGGTCAAATTACCCATTACCAGCCCCATCTTACGCAAAATGGCAAAAAATCCCACTACCCTACGGTAAACTCGTTCGTGTGACTCTGTTTCATCCACATTGAAGTGCAACTCGCGCAAGTTCCGCACTGCATGCGGGTTCATCGTCAGCAATTTGAAGATAATCATGTCCTCATTTCGTGCTAGTCGACCTCCAAAATGCAGAGAACGCATGTTACCAAAATTGACGAAGTTGATAAAACTGCGAGATGTCTCTGCCTCCCGACAAAAATTATAATCAATAAACAGAGTCTTGAGATTTGGCGCCTCCTCAAGCGTCAGAGGCCGAACATGGAATGTTGTCGGAAACTGGAACGTTGCCAGATTGTTGAACGTAACGGAACGGGCTTGAACCTCGGATCTCCAGGATACGAGGTCGAAATCGACTAAATTCTCGGGAACATCCTCAAGATAGAGCTCTTTGACTAAATCGCAGAACTTGAAACCGAGAATGCTCTCTGAGTTCAAGATACAAAAGAATTTCGCAATGTTTGAGGCACAAATCGACGTATAAGTATCGCTCGCAAGCTGGATGTAATCGTAATTTTTTTTCTCAAGTGTTGTCGTCTCGTAGGGTAGATAAACTACCGTAGAATAGATATGTGGAATGACAGTGTTGTACATCAACTTGCACGTGTAAGACAGGCTGATTTTGTCCCGCAAGTCCAGCCGGTCAATAATCCCCGTCTGAACGTTGTATGGCAGACCCGTCAACTGCATTTTTCAAGCACCACCAGGTTTTTTTGAGATGGATGGAAGAGAGTCTTTTTTAATTCTTTTTGGTGTTGTCAGATGATTGTAAAAAACACAAAGAATTTGGTGGGTTGTTGATCGATTTCTGTGTACATTTGTATATAAAGTGGTGAAATGGATTGAAAACTCGCGCCTCAACAGCACGTTAGTCTGTCTACTTTTTGCTGCTGTCTTATAAAGCTGTGTGTCGTTCAAACAGCTGCTATAATCCTTTGTTCGCCAACAAGACTGCACAAAAACTCCAGTTGTATGTCCTTAATCTTCACAGGAGAGCGGTGGAGACTTGTTTTTCGTGAGATTTGTCGTCTTTGTCTTGCACAGTTGCGGTGTCCCTCTTTTATATGAGTCTTGCTCAACTTACTTTTCGCTATCGCAACTAATTTTTCTCTGAGATTTCAATTTTCTTGAGTTTTTTTTTTTTTTGTTTTTTTCCAATCTCCGCGATCTTTGAGAAACTCTATAGCACAAGATTTATAAATTTATCCACTATTGAACTTATACCTCAACTCATTAATTCTTTCGTCGAAGGAACACTTTCAAATCCCATTCCTTTTCCAACTTCAACGACTTGTTTTTCATATGATTCCTCTAGATCCTCAACAACTTGACCATTGAACCACGTTGATATATATTGCATCAGCTTGTTCCAATGAAAATTGATGAAAAAGACAACCCGGAAAAAATTGTACACAATAAACCGTCTAAGTTTCATATCCACGGATCCACCGTCAAGATCAAACAGTTTCAGCACTTTGGACGCCTCTGCTGCCAGAATGTTCACTCTGTTGCACGGAGATCCAAAATTACGGTTCAACCCTTGCACAATTCTCATGCTCCTCATAATAAACACAAGCGACATTGGGAACTTATCAGTATTTTGAAAGAAATTCTTCATTCGCTCTTTCAGAATAAGTTGTCGCTCATAGTAATTTTTCTTGCCCAGCTCTTCAATGTGTTCTTTCAATGCCTGACTCTTACCAGCACTCATAGTCGACAGCCCTAAAACAATATCGTCGGCATCAATGCCCCATTCATGTAAAACGCCGCGGACTTTGCCCATGTCAACTTCAAATGTGTACTTCCAGAATTCTGCATATTCTTTCCTAAACTTGTCTCCGAAATGCTCATACAAGCCGTGATCTAGAATGACCAGTTGTTGATGTCCATTCGGCAAATGACGAACCATTAAATTCCCAGGATGCAAATCACAATGCACGAGACCCCACGTAAACACCTGCCTCGAATAAACCTTGATGATTGTGTTCATGAGCTTTGAAATATTATAACCTTTTTTCTGTAAGTTCTTGTATTCGCCAATAGAATCACCATCAATCCACTCAGCCGTCAATATCCGACTTGTAGACAATTTAGGGTAAGTCTTGGGAATGTGAACCTCATTATAAAATTCTGAATCTGCTTCGATCAGTTTAGAAATGAGGTTTCCGTTGGCTTGTTCAACTTCAAAGTTGACCTCCTCTCTCAACTTCTTGCAAACATAGTCAACCGTTGCAGCTAAAGGCATATCAAAAACAAACTCGTATATCCTCATCACAAGTTTATAGGTAGCAAGATCGGCTTGAGTCTGTCTGGTCACCGAGTCATGCTGAATCTTCACGGCCACATCTTCTCCATTCTTCAGTCTAGCCCTGTGGACCTGAGCCACAGATGCACTAGCCACAGGTGTCTCACTAAAATACTCAAAATATTCGTCTTTGTAGTTGCTTCCCAATTCTCTCCTTAGGAGACCGTCGCAAACATCCCAAGAATCCTGAGGTGCCTTATCAAAAAGCTGACTAAACTTGTTCTGATATTGCTTTGGAAACATGACTCCCTGAATGGCGATCACCTGGCCCATCTTGATATATAATCCTTTGTTGGTCACCAGTAACTGGTACAATCTTTCCGCATTTCGTTCATGTAATGCCTCAATATCGTAATCTTGACTGAAATTGATTTTGTAGTCCAAAGAGATCAAAAGCAAAGTTGACAATGATCGCACTGTTCTGTTGGTGATACCTGCTCCAATAGCTGTATCATAAACGTATCCCGTCAGTCCCAATGCTCCAGCTGTCAATAGAACAATTTTGAAAGACGAAGTTCTTGGTTTTGCAGTCTGCCTTGAATAACGGCGATACTGCCAACCCCGACAGTCCACTAGCGACTGTCTTGGGACTCGGCCAGGGCGTAAGGCGAACAACACCTCTCGTGCAGACAAAGATCCTCCCGTAAGTCTCATTGGTGGTTTAACCTGAACTTTTTTCAGGCCAAATTAGTTGACTCAACGCTTCCTTAGCTTATTGATGGCAATCACTGCGTGGGCCGGGCGGGGGCTCATCAAATTTAGCTAGATTTTTTCGCTTCAGAAAAAAAAAGCCGCACAGACACAATCCCGCGGGGCGAACTCAACTCTTGACGCCTTGGGAAAGTAGCCAATAATGAATGATGAAACGACTAGGTCAACGAAAGAAACTGTATAAATCTGTAGCAAGTAATTGGGTTTTATGATTCCAAAAATGAGATGGGTAGGCTGTACTAATTGGACCACTCAGATTTTTCTATAGCAATCAGCCTGACTATACAGCCTAAAATGATTCCAAGAGAACTTCTAACCTGTCGAAAAAAATTGTTGATTAGCAACCTATTGTCTCTTGACAGAGAAAGAGAAAACAAGAGAGAAACAACAACGTATTCATTTTGTGGGATCAGATTTTTTTATTCATCTTTTGACTCACTTTTTGATCCCACTTCATAATTTTTCTTTTCTTGTTTTTTGAACTTTTACAATCTTATAAAAGGATTGTTTTTCACTTCCTAAGACAGAATCTTTTCCATACTGATCCTACTTGATTTTACCTCATCCCACCTCAACATAGCTTCATTAAAGGAAATGCGGTGAGCTCCTTTTCGTCAACAATTCACTCACAACCTGCTTTGCTCGTGGTTTTGCCCTCGTTGCCCATCCCCGGATTACCTAACTCAATGATCCAGCTTACCTAATCTTAGCTCTCTCATAAGATCCTTTATTTTTCTTGGAAGAGTTATTATGGCTTTCAAAAAAAAAAAAAAGAAATTTTATCAGGGGAATCTGAAAATTTTCAAATGAGTTTATATCATTTCAGATTGCGGATAAGAAGGGGCAAAATATATAATTTCATTGATTGATTATTGACACCCGAGACCCAATTTCAGCCGAGACTTCTCCTGCAGTAGTGCGAATCCATTCAATTGAAAATTGCAGGTTGCAGTCAATCTTGAAACAACAAATCATAGGCATCATATACCAAAAAAAAGAGGGCTTAATAATAACTGCTCCTCTGTGATAAACTAGTGAATGCACCACCAAAGACTGTCACCATTACTTGAATCAAAATGGCGAAAAGTCCCAGGAAGCAGGCTGGCGCCGGCAAAAGAGTATCGCATGTACAGAGCAACAAGATCTTAGTGAATTCGGTACCTAAGAAAGAATCCAAAACTATTAGCAAGCACATGATCTCAAATCCAAACAGACAACCTTCACGCAGATTTAGCATTATTTCAGATTCCGATGAGTCAAACGATGATTCAAGTGATGACGGTGGCAGTGACAGTTCGAGCGTTACCTCCGAGTACACAACTAATCAAATGTTGCTAGACAGAGCACGCAGACAGATGGAGACCATCATTTCAAGTGGTTCAGATAGCGAGTCGGATAGCGACGATAGCAGCGACAGCGACAGTTCTTCTTCGGACGATGAGGATGTTGATTTTGTTCAATTGACAAAAGAAAGAAGAGCCACAGCAATGAAAGCAGCCAAGGCCAGAAAGAACCCAAGGAAGGGCACCAAGAGTAAAGAAGCTGAGAAGAGGCCGAAGAAAGTAGAGGAAAAACTCCAATCTGCTAGCGGCAGTGAGATGGAAGAAGAAGAAGAGTTGGATGATGCTATTGTAGACAGCGTTTTGGCAGAAGAAGAGAGGAAGATGAAAGGAATCTCAGATGACGATGATGACGATTATGATGACGAGGATGTTGATTTCATGTTCAACTTTGACAAGGACGGTAATGAGGAGTTTCAAGTGGTTGAGAAGAAAGAAAATCCTTTGAGCGATGAGGATATCGGAGAAGAAGTTGATGTTGGTTCGTTGACAGCCACGAAGGTGTCTGATGAAGTCGTGAGCCTGGCTGTTCCACGATTTGACGACAAAGAAATAGATTCCGATGCCGATTACGAGTTCGATAACGAGGATCTCATACAAACTTTACAGAATGATAATGACGATCTTGAACTTCTGGCGTTTGGAAACAGCGACGACGATTACGACTTTTTACTACCCGATGACGACCCATTCTTCGAAGAGGACAATTACCTTTTGAAACAGGAAACCGATGCCTTGGTGAATGGTTACGATGATTTCTCATCGCCGAATATGACCCCTAAACAGTCAACTTCCGCAAACGTAGAACTGTCTTCGCCAATGGGAGATGAAGTTGCTAGAAGTCTCTTAGCAGCTGTTTCCAATACCAATGCTTCTGCTTCTGGTAAAGTGGAGAAACATGTCCGCATTAAGCTTGAGCCCAAACCCGAGAAAGTGAAGTATATTCCAGCCCCAGAAGACAGTGGAGATGAGGACGAAGAATACGAGAACGACTTGGATATCACTGGATGCGAGGATATATTTGCAAATGATTACCACCGATTTCCTTCCAGACGTGGTGCTACGACAGTTCCTGCGTCTGCAGTCTTCTCGGACGATGATGAGGAAGAAAGCGACGGCAGGGGTGACGCCAGCCACAGTGACGAGCATTTGATGCAGTACTTCTTTTCTTCTGGAGAGAGCGACTCTGAGAAGGAGGATGATGGCAACGATGCTCAGGACAACAGCGAGAACGAGAGCGATTCTAAAGTTCAGGATGGTCAAGGAAGCGGCGATGAGACTGATGAGGACACATCTTTACCTGTTCGGTCAACGAGAAAGATTGGTAGCAAGTCCGCCAAGGAGGTTCTTTCATCATCGAAGAACAACTTCAGGGCACCAATTCTAGGAACGTTCAGCACGTCCAGAAACAAGAAGCCTTATGGAGTGATTGATGGATTTTCTACGAGGTTCTTGCATCCGAGCCAGGACAACAGAGTTTCTGTATTGAAAGGCACGCGCGTTTCAGTCGGGAACTTCCAATCGCGCTCCACGCCTCCTACTGGGCGGAATAACCAACAAAATCAGCCTCCTGCGAATCCAATTGACCTCGACGAGTTGTTGAATATCAGCGAATTTGAAGATGATGAGCAGGAAGAGCCAATGTCGTACGATTGGAACGTCTTTAGTGAAAAGAGAATCCCACTTTCTGCGTTCAGAAACAAGGGAATTGTCAATAGCACATATTACTCTGTCCACCCTGATGCTACGAGGAAGTATACTTTTAGCGATCACCGCAAAAAGGGAGTTCATCATGCAAGAGCAGCCGTTGCTGCCTTAACAGAGTCAAAACGCACTAAAAGACACGGGAAGAAGGCAAAAGGATCATTCAGCGTGGGAGATGATTTTGTGATTGCTGCTGCCACTGCGAAATCTCTGAGGAAAGCATCAAAGAGACTGAGCAAACAGTCTCGTTTGCGTAGACAGAGCGTCACTGAGGCACAGGCCGAAGGTTTAAGACCTACTAAAAGCGGGCTTTTTAGTGAGGAAGTTTTGAACGATGTGGAGGCTCTTTTGGTTGACATTGGGGCCAATGATGATCTGAGTTATTTGCTTGGTGGAGGAGGTGGGAGTGGAGGAGCAGCATGAATTGGGTCTATAATTGTTTTTATCTTTTTTATCTCTTTATACTACTTCATCTTCTGTTCTTTATTCAAATAGGGTTTATCAGCATTAACATAAAAAAAATATAGAAGATGGGACTAGGTACGAGAACCACAAGTTAGTATTAAAAAGTGAGCTATCAAACATACGTCATCTATTTGGCAATTTCATCGGCAGAAATGAAGTTGGTCAACTTGGCGCTGAGGTCCAACTGTTGTTTGACACAAGAGGCCAAATACTCCACTAAGAGAGCGTCATTGGAGTGACCTTCAATCATCGAGAACAGCGATTCAATATCGATGGAGTTTGGAAGGTTGTTGAGGTTTTCAAGCAAAGTCTTACCAACAAGGTCGTTAGCTTCAGCTTCACCATTAACCACCTGATCAACATAAGTTCTGAGTGTATTGAGCAAAGTAGCCACGTGAGAAACAGAAGAGCCGAGTTGTTTCAGTTCGTCTTGTCCAGACAGCTCAACTGATCTGGAATCCTCTTTGGAAGCGCGGGAGATGTATTTGAGTGCGGTCAACTCGCTTTTTGAGTACAAAACCTCGTTTGGAACTGGGGTGAATGCAAAAGAGCCGATCTTGTCCAAACCGAGCTGGTTAGCCAGTCCGGAACCGGCGGGCAAGCCGAGAGGAGAGGAAATGTATGTCTTGATGATTGGAGCAATGACCTGATCGTTCTCGTCTTTTGTCTGTAGAGTGAGGTGAATTGGCTGGTTTGGAGCGCACGATCCCTTAGAGTAAAACTCATGGAAAAGTCCAGTGAATGCGTCCAGCGTTGGGTTGGTGGAGAACCATCCGACTATAAGCAGTTCTGGGTTCACTCTTTTGTACAATTGATAAGACGAGATGTGATGCGACTCTTCAATGATAAGTTCTTCGTCTTCCTCTTTGTGTGGCACGATGTAGCATTCCTTGATTTCCAACTCAGAGCCGTCGTCTGATCTGGTACCGAGGAGAGTTCCTATGGTTCTGCTTCTGGTGTTATCTTCTTCATTGTCCAAGTAAACTGCTTCAACTAACTGGAGCAAAGTTGCAGCCTGTATCACCACTTTGACAGGGGCTATTGGGGCCGAACTAATTGGTGTGGCCACGTTTGGCTTCACAATGTGCAGGACTGGGTCAGACATGTTTGTGTGGTGACTGATATGTGATTTGCTGCGTTCCAACTGAGATCACAGTTGGTGTTTTACTCTGTTGTTCAGCTATTTTTTTGAGTTCAAAAAAATTTCCTTCGTCGTGTGGCAGCTGAAAAATTTTCGTCCGGGAGGGTAACAATGCACGTGAGTTGGATCAGGTGAAAGGAGAGGAAGGGGGGTCGGAGGATCTCAGTGGGTTGCATTCCGCAGCCTTCTGGGGGAGATAAACGATGACAGATGGTAAATCCAGGGAATTCTGCGTGCAAGGTATATGTAGTTGTGGTCGTTACAATATGTGGGTGTGGGGTGTGAGGTTTACCCTTGTAAGAAGAATATTCACAATCATTACATTATGGGGGTCCATCGAGCCTGGATAAACACTGGACAATTAGTAGATTTACAGCTCCGGCTACAAACGACTCAATGAATCGCACACCGCTCCCTCGCTTAGCCCTATCGGTCGAGGTTGTCCTGATCAAACTTTCTGGCATAGCACAGCCAGAAACAGCACAGCCAGAAATTTGTTCGAATAAAAAAAAAAAAAAAAAAAATTTCTTTGTGGAAAAAAAAAAATTCTCTAGCTGTATAGTACGAGATCTTCAAACAAAAGTCAGTTCTTGTTGTGTCCTGTGCCAATAATAAACATGGAGAGCGAGACGAAAAGAAGCTACAGGAAGATAGACATTGAGCCGTTCTACATTGGATCGGCGAATGCGACGGTGTCGGAGGATGGTGTTGTTCTAGCTACTGCAGTTCTTGAAGACGTTGTGATCATCAACAGAGAAACCGACGAGGTTTTGCATCGGATCCAAGGTGATGGCGATCTGATTACGACGCTTCAGATAACACCGGATGCTCGGTTTTTGGCCGTTGTTTCGCAGTCGCAACAGCTCAAAATTTTCAGTTTGGAACAGTCTAAATTTATCAAGAACTTCAAGCTCCCAGCCGCTTCATACATTTCAGCTGTCGATAGAACGTCGTCGTTGTTTTCGTTTGGTTTGACCGACGGAGGTGTGCTTGTCTGGGACATTGAGGGTTCGTTTGTCACTCACAATCTAAAGGGACACGGTTCGACAGTGTCTGCTTTGCGCTTCCAAGGTGAGCTCAACTCCAAAGATTGGAGGCTAGCGAGCGGCGACATTATGGGGGTGGTGAAAGTCTGGGATCTGGTCAAACGTAAGTGTTTGGCGACGATAAATGAACACTCGAGCACGGTGAGAGCTGTTGCGTTCGATCGTGACGGTAGTCGGTTTGTGAGCAGTGGAAGATCTAGTATTGCGGTCTTGTCCAACGCTAAGAATTGGAAAGAGATCATGACAATTCCAGTCGGATCTTCGGTGGAAAGTGCTGGATTTGTGAGCTATGGTGACAAGGAGTATCTGTACACAGCAGGAGAGGGCGCTTACTTGAAGCTATGGGATTTGGAGGCCCAGAAATTGGCTGCTACTAGCAAAAAGCCACTTGAGACAACTGAAGAGTTGTCTGTGATGGAGATCCTGCAACTTCCTGCTGATGACGATACTTTGCTAATGGTTTTATCTGACCAGACGATTGTGGAGCTTGATCTGTCTCAGGGAATCGTGGGAGGTATAGTTCCATCCACTAGAATAATGGCTGGTAACCATGGAACTATTGCAGACATGAAATACGTTGGACCAAACAGGGACAAGCTGGCTTTGGCAACCAACTCGCCGGCCTTGCGTGTTTTCGACGTTGCCACAAAGCCTCTGGACGTTGTTCTTTGCGAGGGACATGTTGATCTGTTGAACTGTATTGATTCTAGTGTTGACGGACTGTGGATTGCGACGGGTGCTAAGGATAACACTGCTCGGCTTTGGCGGTACAATGGAGAAACAGACGAGTTCGACTGCTATGCCGTGTTTGAAGGTCACAGCTCGTCTGTTACGGCGATTGCTTTGCCGCGTACGGAGGTGAAAGAATATCCTAAATTTGTCATCACGGCATCTGAGGATCTAACCATTAAGAAATGGACTGTCCCTAAGCCAGCAGAAACTTCAGAATTACAACGCGTGCGCACGTCAGAGTACACGAGACGGGCTCACGATAAGATGATCCATGCTATCGATGTGAGTCCGAACGACGACTTCCTGGCTACAGCAAGTCATGACAAGTTGGCCAAAATTTGGGACTTACAAGCTGGAGAAACTGTTGGTGTTCTCAAGGGCCACAAACGTCCAGTTTACGATATCAGTTTCTGTGCCTACGATAGATTAGTGGTGACGGGTTCCGGTGACCAGACAGCTAAAGTCTGGTCGTTGGAGGATCTGACCTGTACAAAGACTTTCCAAGGCCAAACGAATGCAATTCAACGAGTTTCGTTCTTGTCCCGTAATCAGTTCGTTGTTGGAGCAGGAGCAGACGGATTAATCAAGATCTGGGAGCTTGCTAGCGGGGATTGCGTTCAAACCTTGGACAATCACGATAACCGGATCTGGGCATTGTGCGTGAAGAATAATGGTGAAGAGTTTGTTTCTGCGGACGCCGACGGAGCGATAACGATTTGGCAGGACAACACGGAGGAAGTTCAAGCTCAAGAAGAGGAATCAAAGAAGCAACTCGTGGAGCAAGAACAATCACTGCAAAACTACATCAATGCTGGTGATTGGGTGAATGCGTTCAAGTTGGCTTTGAAGTTGAACCATCCAATGCGGTTGTACCGTGTTTTGCAAGCATCCATTGCTGCCAACGAAGACGAGGACTCCATTTTGGGTTCTAAGAAATTGGAAAGAAGTATTGGAGAGCTGGACGATGAAGGAATTTTGTTGCTTTTCAAGAGAGTGCGCGATTGGAACACAAATGCTCGGTTATTTGAGGTTGCACAGAAACTTATCAAATCGATTTTGGTCAACTTTGATCTCGACCGGTTGTATGAGATTCCGGGAATTATGACGTATATCGACTCGATTATTCCGTACAGTGAGCGTCATTACTCGAGACTGGACGATTTAGTGGAGCAGAGTTTTGTTTTAGATTATGTGGTGCGCAAGATGGATGTGATGACAAGTGAATAAATGACGGACAAAAGTCGAGCGCACGACAAGCGAAGCAAGTCTTTTCCATTCAATCAGTCTCTCACGAACAGGTCACAAAAAGAGACTCGATTTGCAAGGAGTTTGTCGAAACGTGATCTGATTTATTCGCTAGTCGCCAATCTTCTACAAACTACACCTTACCGACTCTTGATTGTCTCGTTGGATATGCTTATGTAATCATTCATAGAGGTGGCCGTTTTTTTCGAAAACCTAAAAGAATGGCCTTATTCGCCATTGCTGAGCCTCTCCAGGCCCAGAAAAGTTGATATAGAACCTAATAAAATATCTCAGTGCTCGCAATCAAGCTGGTGTAAGTAATTTACCAGGAAGTCAGAAATCGATGAAATCGATGGAATTTTTCAGGCTAAACAATTTTTTTTTCCAAGACTTCGCTCGCTACCCCGGCTCCAATACATCAGTTTGAACTGTCCCCCCGTACCATCCCTTAATCACTCTTACAAGTCTTTGAACCCATCAAGTACACTTCAAATGTCGACAGGTCGTGAGGGAGAGAGAAGTCCGACAAGAAATGTGCCGTCGTTCCGTGATAGAGAATCTGTGACGCCTCGAACGCCTAGGACACCAATGACACCCAAGACCCCGCTTGGACCGGCTTCGATGTCGTCTACTTTCACCAACAGTGACAATTTCATTGCTGGATTGAGCAACGTGCCTCCGTGTGATTGGAAGTACACCAAAACCGAGCTGGTGGAACGATCTCCTTCAAGAAAGTATCCCTCGGAGTTACGTCAGATGACGTACGAAGAAGAAATTCAAAAGAGAGCAAAAGGAGTGATATATCTGTTTAAATGTTGCAGGCAGCTTCGGCTGTCGCGTTCGGTGGCGATGACTGCTTCGTACTATTTCCACCGGTTCTACATGCGACGCGATCTGATCAGTCATCATTACTTTGAAATCGCTGCTGCCAGTCTGTTTATCGCATGCAAAGCTGACGAGTGTCGGCGGAGACTCGCAGACGTGGTGAAGGTGTGTGCGAAAGCCGCACTCCAAAACAGCGTCCACGACCCGATAGATGAGGACTCAAAGGTTTACTGGAAATGGAAGGATCTGCTGATCAGTTTAGAAGAGCTAATTCTCGAGACTTTATGTTTTGAGGTGACACCTGAAAATCCATACAAAACGATTCTGCGTGCACTTCGCTTGGAGGAAGACATGGTGCGCGATACCGTGTGGCTGCGTGCGACCAAGGACTTGTTTGTTACTTGCACAAACTTGTGCGAGCTGATGCTCCGTGTTCCGATTGTTTTGTTGCACGAAACTAACGTTATTGCCGGCCTGGCGGTTGTGATGAGTTCACTCAAAGACGAGGTGAGGATTCCTGAAAAATTTCTGCGCCACGAACTGCGCACCAACATCGACGCGACGTGGCGATGCTACGAAGATCTTGTAGAATTATCAAGACCACTTTCTGTGCTCGATGTGCACTTTCAGGTTCTGCCGCATCTTCCAAAGCTCACGCGCGAGCAGTTTCTGGCGGCTGTAGAACAATGAATAAGCAAATACGGAAAATAGTTTGGTTGAATAATTTTTTCCTTCAGAAAAATTACCCCCTTTTTGGGCGTTTCGACAAGTATAAAGCATGTTCTGAGCGTCTGCTAACAAACAGTCTTTTCTTCTAGTTAATATTTCTCCCTTACTTCCATCTCTATTTTTTAGTGTTTGAAGAAGAGCAACAATTATCCGCTAATATTTCATCAAACATGAGCGCAAAGTCCAAGATTAACAGCGTAAGTGTTCCTCTTCTACTATCCTTCTTCTCAGGTATACTAACTGCTACCAGCTCACCGCCGAGGAAATCCGTCAAAAAAAATTCCTCAAGAGAGGATTGCAACTCAGTCTGCTCGTGGTTGGCCAAACCGGTACCGGAAAGTCTACGTTCATCAACTGTTTGTGCAACGAGGATCTGATCACCACAAACCGCCCTGCTCCCGCCGATCTCACAATCGAGAGCCACACCGCCAAGATATACGAGGGCGGCACGCGTATCAACCTTGACGTGGTGATGGCGCCTGGTTTCGGTGATTTTATTGACAACAGACAGTCTACCAGAGCCATTGTGGACTACATCGAGGGTCAGTTTGAGAAAGTGTTGAACGAGGAGTGTCGTATTCAAAGAGCGCCAAAATCCACTGACACTAGAATCCATGCTGCAATTTACTTCATTAGACCAACCGGTAAGGGTCTTCGTGAGCTGGATGCGGAATGTCTCAGGGAGTTGAGTAAACGGTGTAATGTGATTCCAGTCCTCTCCAAGTCAGACCTGCTGACGGAAGAGGAGGTTGCACTCAACAAGAGACTTATTCTTAGAGATATCCAAGCTGCCAAGATCGACATTTACGACTTCTCCACCTGTTTTGCAGACATGGAGGACGATGAGGAAGAGATTACTGCCGGAAACGGAGGTGTCCAGGATCTCGTTCCATTTGCGATTGTTTCGGGTACCGACCGCGCCATTATCGACCAGAACGAGTACAAGGTGAGAAAGCTGCCTCACGGAGTGGTCAGAGTGGACGATCCTGCCCACAGCGACTTTGTCGTGCTCAGAACCTGTCTTCTTGGTGCTTGTTTGCAGGATTTGAAGGAGTCGACTCACACCGTTTTCTATGAGAGATACCGTACCGAGAAGCTTTCCAAGAATCCGCCTGCTTCGTCTTACATGAAGCCTGGCTCCAGAGGCTCGAAGCCAAACAGTTCAGGTTCTCTGTTGGACCGACTGAGAACGAACTTGGGCTCTAGACAGTCGAGTATGCTTTCCAATGACCGGTTCACCATAAACGAGGGAATTGTCAATTGAGTGTTGTATCTGACAAAGCCACTCTCTGTTCTTTTTCACGGGGCATGTTCGAATGAACAACGTTTAGGTATTATTTTTTTAGTAGGATACAAACTAGCAGAACATAATCAAAGCTGTAAAAGAAACTAGCGATGGGGCCCGAGCCACCATTCATCCTGTCTAGAGCACCAAGCGGAGAAGCAAAGTTGTTTCGAGCTTCATAGCGGGATCAATTTGTTTCTACTTAGATTTAGCGGCATTTTTGAGTTTCTTTTGGTTCTGGAAGAAATCATCAAAGTCTTCAACTTCCTTCCACTCTTCCAACCATTTCTTCTCGAAAATTGGACCTTCAGGAAGGCCCCTAACTGGGAACAACAGATTGATCACCAAGTAAACGGAGGCAGCACAAATGTAACCGACAAAGAAACTGAGGTAGTAGATTTTGGTGGCTCCGTTTGGGACCGTGTGAGTTCCGGTAGCACCAACGAAACCAGTAATGTTTGGAGCCACACCACAAAGGTAGGCCACGATAGCACGCCAGTTGACACCGTAAGTATAGTAGTAAACACTGGACTTGTCAGCTATGAAGAGATCCTCAAGAATGATGTAACCCTTTCTGATGATGTAGTAATCGCAGAAGTAAATTCCAGCCATCGAGGAGAGGAAAACTGCGTAGGCAGAAAGGTAAGTGGTGAACTTGTTACTGGAAGACATGAGGTTCCAAGGGCAAATAGCGAAACCAATGATTGCGCAAATGAAACTTCCTCTTCTGACGTTGATGAATTTTGGAAGCAAGGCAGTCATGTCTGTACCTGCGGAAAGCGAGTTGGCGGAGATGTTAGTTCCCATTTGAGCAATAGCAAAGCAGAAAGCGAGCAAAAAGACTCCACCTCTGTCACCACGAGAGTTTCCCTCGAGGAACTTTCCGAGAACATCGAGCGGGTCCCAGAATGATTCATTGTACATGTATGCGCTGGCCGAGGAAACGAGAATACCAATCAAACAAGTAATACCGAAAGTGATTGGAACGGCGATGAATTGCGACCAGATGGGGGAATTACCCTTGGCAGCCATACGGGAGAAGTCAGGAGCGTTGATAATGAGTGTGGCAAAGTTGGAGATACAGTTCATGGTAGAGTTGACGAAAGCCCATCCAAACTCAGAGCCGGAAATCGAGGGACCCTGGCGAATGGCTGGTCCAGCTCCGTTTGCCTTGACAAGGGTCCAGACAAGGAAAGTGACACCGGCGATAGGACTGAGAATGGCCTTGGCAGTGAACAAATGGCGCACAGTGTGAGGTCTCATGTAGATGGCTGGCAATTGGAAGAGCCAGTAGAGAAAGAAGGAAAGAACACCGAACGAATTGATGACGGTTCCACCGATGGTGTTGTGAATTCTAGTGTCGAGGTCGTTACCAAAGACAGCCTTGAGCATGAGCTGAACACACTGGCCACCAAGAACAGACTGAACACCAAACCAAATACAGGCCATCACAACACGGTTTAAAACGGGCCACAAAGACCCCCAAATTCCCCAGGACGAACGAGTCGCAACAGGAAATGAAACGTGGTTGTAGGAACCGTAACGAGCAGCAAGAACCAGGAAACAACCACAGAAGAAGTACCCCAACCACACAGTGATCCAAGTGACGTACCAAGAAAGTCCAGCCTCAACACCGGTAGCGGCGATTTGCCAGGCGTTAATGTTGAAAGATTCAGAGATCCAGAAATTGACATAGTTCCACCACTTCCAAGTCCTACGGGCTTCTTCGAGAGGTCTAAGATCGTTGTTGTACAAAAACAGTTGCGACACAGAGGAACCGTGAGTTCCATCAACCTCGATCAGGTTGATCAACTTTTTGATCCAACCCAGCAAGCCTGTGCTGGTCTGGGTGCTCTCCACAGACGCAAGTGCTTCCACAGTACGAGAGTCGTTCTCCTCTTGGTAACGCTCAACGACGTCAAACTTTTTTTCGTCCTCGGACATCTTAGCGCACTTGAGATTGAGAGTTTGCGAACGCTTTGCTGCTGCCGAACGTGGGGTTGTTGGAGAAGCGAAACCTGCTGTTCGAAAGAAAAACGTATACAAACAGTGATTTAGCCAAAATCGGTTACAGATATAAAAAGTTTTTTCTTGAAAAAAAAAAAATTCCTCGGGCCTAGATAACAAGAACAATTGCCGCTTTCGGCAGCTTATCCTGTGTTTTATTGTTTGCAATGCCGTTCCGAATAGTTTTTGGCAGCAAAAAATTCGCCGGAAGGCAAGAAAAACCGTTAACTTTTTCGTTTTAAAGTTCAACGGTCAAGCCTGGTGTACGGATGCAGGGTGTTGAAGTGTGCGGAATGGACTCACAAATCCCACTTTGCTGGGTGTTTGTGCGGAGGATGAAAATTTTTCACGACAAGACACTAAAAAGAGACCTGGACCGGGACGTGGGTAGGACAGAGAGTCGCACGGGCTAGAGACCGCTATCAGTTTGACGCGAGATAACGAGTAGATATCGAACACACCTTGCTGCTCTGATACATGCCCGGGATATCGCAACCAAGTAGGGATAACAGACTAGATAAGGTTGTTCATCGCAAGATTTGCTTTATTCCGGCGGATATCGTCGGAGAATCTCATGCAACACCTTGCACCGAATTTTAAACTGACGGGGGCCCAAAACCGACGCAATTGCGACGGCGTCGCGTCGAACTCTAGTCGATCGACGTAGGCAATGTTGTCTTAGAAGTTTCATCCTCGTGCCTTGAATCTTTTTTTTTTTCTCTCGTCGTTGATTTTGACTTTCTCTCTATATGCGCTGAAAACAAGTTATTCTTAGCGAAACCTCTTCTTTTTGATTCCATCACATCTCTCACCAACCATGACCGACACGCCACCTCCACCAGAACCTTCTAAGTCCAACATTTCCGTGTACATTCCTATTCTGTATGTGGTTGTTCTTCTTACGACACTTGTGATTTTCTCAATGGTCCACAGGCGCAAAAAGATACAGAAGCTAGTGTCAATGCGCCCGATTTTCAAAGAAAACTATCAAAAGGAGATGTATTTGCAGCTCAAAAACCAGCAGGATCCAAAAGTGAACGAGAAAGTGCTCAAAGCTGCGCTCATAAGACGCGGTGCAGAAGCCATTCGCAGAATGATCAAGCTCAAAGAAACCCAACAGTACGTCACAGTTCTGTACCAAAAGGGGTCTATTGGTGACGACTTTTACGAGAGTTTCAAGTTGCAAAACAAGCTCCAGGAGATTGAGCTTCAAGAGCTTGGAATGGAGGCAGAATCGTTCAAGAAAGGCTGGGCCCAAATCTTCTTCCCTGTTTGTCAAGAGGTGACGATCAACGAGGCACTTAGAAGAAGACTATTTGCGATTGCGCCAATGAGAGATACTCTGAAGAAACAATGGATAGACGAAGTTGACGTGATCGAGGCGAAAATCACCGCAGAGCTGAAGAATTAATTAATTGGCTGGCTGATTAATGCAACACTAGTTAATTTTTCTAGCTATGTATGTATATGTATGATTTGATGCAATTTATTGTGTTTTCGAAAAATAATTCTCTTGTTCTTGTCATCAACCTCTTCTCTTGTTCTTTCTTGAAACAACCTTGGTGAAAGCCATGTCGAAGTCATCGTCATGGCCCTGAGCACTAGCGCTCAAAGCGTCGAACCAGTTGAAATCGATTCCTTGAGCTTTAACAAGCTCTTCCACCTTGGCCTTTCTCTTAAGGAATTCGGTTGCAAAACGACGTCCATCCATGGTAGACGAGTTCGAGTTGACTGTGTCGGCAATGATTTCCAAAGATTCCCCGCTAGTAGGGAATTGAACAATGATAGAAAGAATGTCGTCTCTTTGAACTCCCTTGTTCACACCCATCAATTGCTGTCTGCACCAGCTCAGAAATTCTCTAGAAGGAGATTGTTGCGAGCTGGACGAAACAGAAGCCACAGTTGCTGCAACAGGGGATGGTGTAGCAACCACAGGAGTGCTGGAAACCGTTCTTTTCTGAACGGGAACAGCTGGGCTGGCAGAAACGGATCTGAGCAAGTTAGGTGTGATGGCCGTAGATGGCTGTTTGGTAATCTTTGGAGTGACAACAGCACTCTTGACTAGTTTCTTGTTGCTCACCACAGTCCATCCAGAACCACCAGCAGTCACAGATGCAAATGAAGAGGCACCAGCTGCATTTTGGACTTGGGCTTGAGCTTGGGCTTGAGCTTGTGCCTTAGCCTTAGCAGCCAACAAAGCGGCTTCTTCCTTCTGGATGTCAGCCAGAGTAGTAAGTGGATTAGAAGGAGAAACGACGGAAACAGGAGATGCTCCCCACTTGACGGACGAAGGCAGGGAGTTGGACTGTTTTTGGTCATCAATGCCTCCAAGCTTAACGGCCAATGATCTGGCCTCTTCGGCACGCTTCTCTTGCAATTCATTTTCCTTCTTCGTTCTAGCAGCCTCTTCTTGCTGAATTTGGTCTAAAGTTTTGGCTGGCTTCACGGTTCGTTGTGCTGCCGAGGCCCATGGTGCCCATTTGGTAGTAACTGACTCTGCTGGTTTTTCGGACTTCTCCTTTTCCTGTGGGACTGGGGAGGACACAGAAGTAGGAGAGGGAATCAAAGAAGACTCTGCAGCGGCAACAGTAGCGGCAATTTGAGTAGCAGGTGTTGGAATTGAAACCTCAACAGGAGTCTCGACAACAGTCTCAACAGGCTCAGCAGCTTTATTTTCCGAAGCAACACTATCTGGTTTCACTTCCTCTTTCAAAACATCATCTACCAAGGCAGAGGCATCGACCTCATTGTAGATGGAAGATTTGGCAGCGTCTGAAACATTGGAAACATTGTTGTTGTTGCCAAGGGCAAAAGTGAGCTCAGGTTGCAACGATGGTAAATTCACACCCAGATCAGGGCTTTGCAAGTACTGGGGCTGCGAATACAAACCATTGTTGAGGAAACTATTAGTAGCAGGCCAGTTGTTTGCTCCTGATACCGGGTTGGCGAAATATGCGCCGGCCGTTGCTGCCGTTCCGCTTCCTGCGGAACCGTTGGCACCGCCAACAGCATTGGAACCAAAAGCGTCCCCTGGGAAAAGAGATGGATTTGGATTGAAAGACTGGAACGAGGATTGATGGCTCAACATTGGCAGCTGTTGGGATTGCAAAATGTCATGATTCACAATTGCTGGGAGAGGAATTGCAAACGGAACATTGAACTCGTTGACCGATTGAACGAAGTCAGCCAATGTGACAAAGTTACGTTCCTCTTCTCGACGGATCTTGAGTCCGAAATCAAAGTACTTGAGCGAGTACCATTGTTGCATCAAAGCAGACTCGAACGGACCCTGTTCGTTGCCGGAGGCATCCAAATAAAACCACCTCACCTGAGAGGGCTCAACTTTGGTGGCCAATGCAGACAAAGGAGCCGGCACAGACGGCGTTCTGGATCCAGGGGTCGACACGAATGAGTTCCCATGGCTCAAAAGAGGATGGACAACCGAGTCACCAAATTGAGACTGTTGAACTAACCTTTGCAAAAGTTCGTGCGACAGATCCTGGGGAGCTGGAGAAGCTCTACTCTCTGTTCCTTCGATCGAGGTTTGAGTCAATGGGGCAGACTCGGGCCAAGATGCTCCAGTACTGGCAGAAGCAGGTTCATTCACTTCAAGATTGTTAAGTCCTTTCACTAAATCATCAGCTTGTCTTTGATCCATCGTGCCTGTTAGCTTCTGGCCATTCAAGAGATCTGTATGCAAAATGTTGTTCAACTTTGAAGAACGGAAAGGTTCACTTGATGGAGCTGCCACCAACTGATCCTTTTGAGCCATTGTCTGATACACGTCAAACATCTCTTGCATAGTGTAGGTGAGGTTTGCTGTCTTGGATATTTCCAAAAAGTCCTGTTTGGTGGAATCTCGTGCGCTCTCGCTATCGAGTTGGGTCATAGTGGTGTTTGCTGGTGATTCTGCCATTGGATCAGGCTTTTCGCCATACCAGTTTTTGTAATACGATTGTGACATTGTTGGGTTTATAATGGACAGGGGTTTTGATCTCTGAATGTGATGCAATGCGCTTCTACTTGAGTGAAATGGAGCGTGAAAATTTCGACCTCAAAGGTGTTATTCGTAATATTTTTCACGTAAACGTCCAAACTTCCTACCTTCTCGAGTCTCTCTGGCCCTCACGCTCCTCTGCCAGAACTTCCTTTCTGAAAAAAATTTTCAGTGAAATTTTTTGTTTGTGGGCACACGACGAAGAGACGATCGACGCAGTTCGACGGGACGAGCAAGCCCTTTCACCCCCCTTTGCTACGCAAGTCGTGAGTCTGAAATTCAGGAGTTGAAGATACGATAACACCATGCAATTACTGAACAATTTGTTTCGATTGTTGGTTTGCTATGTTTATGGCTCGGGTCATACAATATTTTATTGATCTAGCTGAGTTGAACTGATAATATTAGCTATCGCTGGAGGAGCCTACGCTGTATCACAACATAAAGCGGATTGGCACCTGACAGTCGCTGAAATGGCAATCAACAAACTTTAAATGCCAAACTTCTTCTCCATTTCCGTGTGGAAATCCATCTGCGGTTTGTTGTCAATTCCTAAATGAACGTTAGTATAAGTGATTGATTACGTAATTGCAAATGAAACTTACCTGTGTAAATATCCTCCCAATCAATGGTGGTCTCTCTGTTGAGCAGGATATCGCGATGCACGCTGGAAGGTCCACCCAGCAACATTGGCTTGAATTCGTTTTGTTCCACAAGGTTCAATTCCATTTCTCTTTTTATAGGATCGGCTGCGCCAAAGATTCTTCTGTATGTCTCCAATTGCACTTCTCTCTGTGTTTGGTCCCAGTTGGCAATTCTTGACTCCAAAGGATGTCTTTTGTTGATTTTAGATGCCACAGAAAGTGGTCCTTCTCCTGAACGAAGAGTATCTGGAAGAGCTGGAGCGGATGGAGCTGATGGTGCATAACTCGTCACGCTCACTGAGCTTTGATGAGAGTCTTTTGGTATTATTCTGAAAGAGTTTGACTAGAGAAGAGATATGTTAGTATGGGCAGTTACTTGGTTTCTCATTTAATTCAACATACCATTTTTGTTTACCACCAAATAAGCGTTATTTTATGATTGCTTTGACAGAAAGGTGTAAGTCTGTATATAATCTTGGATTTTGAGTTGTAGTTTTTTTCGCCACTGGAGGTGTACCTACTCTATCACCGACGGGTCGATAGACGCGTTAAATTTGCTTTCTCCGATAAAATATTTTTTTCGAATTAAATATTGGAGAGAGAGAGAGAGAAAAAAAAAAAAGACTTTCTTAAATCCAACACTTGATAGGATCAGGAAACGAAACAGACATCATAACAGCCTACTAATACAACCATACAACATGTCTTGGGGTATGTAGAGACCTTATTCATTGTGATTTCTCTTCGGTTACTAACACCTCTCAGATGACGAAGATTTCGAGGTTCCAACCTCCTCTGGGTCGAAGGTGACGGCGTCCTGGGAAGACGAACTTGAAGGTGACGATGACGAACCAGTGTTGGAGTCGTGGGACGTTGACTCTGAGGAAGAAAGAGAGAAGGAAGCCGCCAAAAAGGCAGAAGCTGCTGCGAAAAAGGCCGCTAAGCCAGCCAAGGCGGCTGTCAAAGGTGGAAAGAAAAAGTTGGGTGAAAAGAAGTTACTTGAGATTGACCTTGTGGACGAGAAGACACGCCAAGAGATGTTGCGTGAGGCCCAACTCAATTCTGACTTGAACAACGCTGCAGATCTTTTTGACGGTCTCGGAGTGTCTGAACACCCTCGTGCTCGTGCTTTGGCTGCTGAGAAGGCTAACAAGAACGCTGCGCCAAAACTCACTAAAGATACACCTTTAACTGCTCACCCTATTTTCGAGGTTGAGACCAAACAGGACTACGAGAAGCTTAGAAAG
Organism: Ogataea pini; assembly: GCA_003707665.2. NCBI lineage: Eukaryota > Fungi > Ascomycota > Pichiomycetes > Pichiales > Pichiaceae > Ogataea > Ogataea pini. The sequence continues at coordinate 184,861 of PPKL02000016.1, read as the reverse complement.
GCAGTGGGGCCTGCTTTAACTGGACTTGCAGAGAATTCTCAGCTCAACTATGCCTCATCTCTTGCTATCGACCTGATTCGCGATCTCTGTCAGCCATTAACTGTGGAGAACACGCGTAAGGTTGTTTCCACCTTGAATGCTATGATCACTCAAAAAGTCAAGGACGAGAGACAGGCACGTCTGGCCAAGACTGGTGGAACGTCTACTGGTGGTGCTGGTAAGAAGAAGGCCAAGGGTCAAGTCAATGTTGGAGCAGCTTTCAAGAAGGACAACATCGATGAGTTTTTGCCTGCTGACGACGACTTTGGTGACGACGATTTTATGTAATCAATTAGTAGAGATTTCTCGATAAGTGGTGGTTTTTTTTTTTCAGCTAAATAAATAAAAAAAAAAAAAATCCCACGCACAATTTCCTAATTAAGCCACAGTTTTTTTGACTACTCCACAGAAAAGTTGAGCGATTTACCACTGATATAAATATTGGAGATCTGACTCAACGGAGCTCGACTAGAAACCAACTGAGGTTAGTTGCTTGTTGAATTGGTTTTCACATGATGTTTCCGAGATTTGTGAAACCCTCAAGAGTGCTGCGCACTGGTGAGCGGGCAATGAGGCCCCTCAGAGAGAACGTGAGCTCCAAACTCTATCGGTTAAACTCTACCAAATCTGAAGGTGAGAAGATAGCTACCGAGGCTCCCAAGAATAAAGACGAAAAATCTTCACCTTCCTCGTCATTTTGGCACATGGGAGGAGTTTTCCTTTTGGGATCCCTTGCTGGTGCCGGTTATGTGTCCTTCAAAGTGGCAGAACAGACTCCAGAGTTCCTATTCCCATCTTCGTCAACAACCAAGTTGAAAGACGTAATTTCCCCAGCCTACGGTAATGTGGAAGCGGCGAAAACCGACCTCACAACTTTACTTGGTCCTGCAAAAGTTTCCATATCCCCATCGGAATTGGAAAACCATTCTGACACCTTTTTCTCGACCCATCATGCCGAACCTGATCAGAGACCAGCAATGATCGTTTATCCTGAGTCCACGGAGGAAGTCTCGCAGATTCTCAAAATTTGTCACAAATATCGTGTTCCTGTGATCCCATTCAGCGGTGGTACGTCGCTAGAAGGACATTTCATTCCAACAAGAAACGGTATCTGTGTTGATTTGGGACTGATGAACAAAGTTATTGAGTTGCACAAAGACGACCTCGATGTGGTTGTTCAGCCTGCACTTGGATGGGAAGACTTGAAGGACTATCTTACAGAACACGGATTAATGTTTGGCCCGGATCCGGGTCCTGGTGCTTGTATTGGGGGAATGATTGCAACCTCATGTTCAGGTACTAATGCTGCTCGGTATGGAACAATGAAAGAGAACGTGACAAGCGTGACAGTTGTTTTGGCAGATGGAACGATCGTTAAGACCAAACAACGGCCTCGTAAGTCTGCTGCTGGCTACAACCTGACTGGGTTGTTCATTGGTAGCGAAGGTACTCTTGGAATTGTCACTGAGGCGACATTGAAGTTGCATGTTAAGCCGAAATTTGAGAACGTTGCTGTCGTATCTTTCAATAAGTTATCGGACGCTGCCAACACAGTGGCTCAATTGGTTCAACAAGCAATTCCCGCAAACGCCATTGAACTTTTGGACGACAAAATGATGCACTTTGTGAATGCTACTGGCGAGACTTCGCTTAAATATGACGAATCTCCAACTTTGATGTTCAAACTGGGTGGAAATTCGAAAGAGGCAGCCAAGATTGTGACCAATACCGTGCAAAAGATTTGTAAAGAGAACAACAACAAATCATTCAGATTTGCCGAATCAGAGGAGGAGAACCTGGAGTTGTGGAATGCTAGAAAAGTGGCACTTTGGTCCACGATTCAGTACGGTAAGACTCACATTGACAAGGACATCCAGGTCTGGACAACGGATGTGGCTGTTCCGATCTCGCGGTTGTGTGATTCTCTCGAGGAGACAAAGAACATTATTGAGAAGGAAGGTTTGACTGCGTCGATTGTGGGACATGCTGGCGATGGTAACTATCATGCCATAATTTTGTTCAAAAATGACAAGACGGAGTATAACAGGGTCAAGAACATTGTCCAGGGAATGGTGGATCGTGCGATTGCTGCTGAAGGAACCGTCACTGGCGAGCACGGTGTTGGCTATGGTAAAAGAGATTATTTGATTGAGGAAGCTGGAGAAGATGCTGTTGATTTGATGAGAAAAATTAAATTTGCTTTGGATCCATATCGGTTGTTGAATCCGGATAAAGTGTTCAGAATTGACCCGAATGAGAAGGAGGATTCTCATTAATGAGCAAATGACGAGAGATGAGAGTGGAGAGTTCTATAGATGAGTTTCGTGTGAGTTGCGATTCATGAAAGTTCATTGATAAATAGAAGTATTAAAAATAGATAGCGAAAGATGAGCGAAGCAAATTTCTACTCAATAAAATGAAAGTTGCAGAGCGAAGGAAGTGAAAGGAGGAGTTGAGATACATTCTGAAATCCACTCGTTATTCTCCAACAATTGACTCACGGCTAGCTTTGCACATCCTGAGTTCTTAGTCAAAAATCCAACGCCAACAACCCAACAATTTTCTCCAGATGCCTCGTATCCAATACATTCTCACCACCTATGCCTCCGCTCTCTTCCTCACCCACTGCATCTGTATTGTATCTATCTGATTCGCGTTTCCGCTCTTCCAACCTCTCCTCGTTCGAGCGAATAATCGCTTCGTTTGTGAACAGCCTGATATATTCCGAAACCAGTTGTAGTGTGCGCTGAGAAATACGCATTGTCTCGTCCGAGAACGCGACTGTATGGAAAAGTCTTGCGACGGTCATAGGGTCGATCTGCGCCACATCTGCGCCGGCCAGCTCTCCCATCTCGCTAATATCAGCCTCTCTCGGTTGTTTTGGAGTGTTCATTTTGGATAATGTCTCGTAATTGAGCAATCAACGCGTCAAACAACTCTGATCTGTGATGTAATTTTGTTTTTCTTCAATTATTTCTAGTTATTTTTGATGTAATCTTGATCTTTTTTTTTATTTTTTCAATCTTTTTTTTTGTCAGATTTCTCACCATCTTGTCTACAGAATTCTTCTACAATCACCAATTACATGTCAACACAGACTGATCTCGCAATCGAATTGAAATTTCCCCGGGAGAGAAGGTCCAGATACTTGAAAGAGACCAATGAAATTGACCCGCTTCTCGATGATGACGAGGATTATCCAACCAACAAACTACTTTGTTGGTCGGTCGTGTTTGGATCGTTCTGCGGACTCCTCCCAGTTTGGGGGCTTGCAAACTCCATAGGAGTGATCCAAACCGAACTTCTGGATCACCAACTCCGTCACGCTTCAACAACAGCTGTTTCGTGGATTTTCTCCGTTTTTTGCGCCATCACACTTATCAGTACTGTCTTTTCCGGAACATACTTTGATCGCAACGGAGCTCGCGCGCCAATAGCACTTGGAACTATCCTGTTCACTGGGGCCCTTTTGGGATTTGCCAATTGCAGAAAAGTGTACCAATTCTTGATATGTTTTGCTATAGTTGGTGTAGCTTCTGGAGTTCTGTCTGCTCCATTGATCGGAGCAGTTTCACACTACTTTCCTAAGAATAAGCGAGCCACAGCGATTGGAGTTGCTGGAAATGGAGGATGTGTGGGCGGATTATTGTTTCCAATAATTATGCGCAAGACTTATGTCTCCATTGGGTTTGTCTGGACAATGAGACTGCTTACTTTGATATCGTTTGTGGCACTATGTATAGCGTTTGTTTTTGTTAAAGAACGCAAATTACAAGAGACTCAGCCGCTCAGCAAGAAAGAAACTGTCAAATTGTACTTGACAAAATCTTTTGACGTCAACGCTCTTTACAAAGACCGCAAATTTCTTTTCTGCAGTTTGGGTTGTCTGTTTGCTGAGGCTTCAATCATCATTACCTCGTCGTATTTTTCATTTCTTTGTGTCAAGTATGGGTCGAGCCAAAGTCAAGCATACATCTATGTTACAGTGATCAATGCTGCGGCCATTGTGGGTCGCTATTTTGCTGGAATTGTTGCCGATAGATGGTTGGGTGGTTATAACATCATTCTTGGCTTATTGATTACCACGGCAATCTTGGATCTTGCGCTTTGGATTCCTTGTAAATCCAATCCAGGAGGATTGTACGCTTACAGTGTGTTGTATGGATTGTTTTATGGCGGGATCTATTCACTGCTACCAAGTTGTTGCTCATTGATTGTGAAAGCAGATATCTTTGGACAAAGATACGCTACGATGTATGCAGTCACTGGTGCAGTTCTTTTAGGTTTGATGCCTGGATCATCAACCATTATTGGTGATGGACATAATGATTCGAGGAATAACGGGTTTATTGTTTTTGTTGCGGTTTTGAGTTTGCTCAGTGCTGGTTGTTTGGCAGTGACAAGGTATTTGTGCGTTGGGGGGAAGATGAAGAAGTTCTAATGGGCCACGAACATGACAATTTTAAGAGTATACAATGATTAATGCTTGTAATGAGGTGATATCAAACGAAAAGAACACGACCAATCATTGATGAGAGAACACAAAGTGGTGGTCATCTTTGAGAAACAACGGGTGAATGGGAGGGCGTTCCACATCATTGACTGGTGATTTGTAGAATCTCCCACACACCATACTCTCCAGCCGCACCCTTGACGCTCATAAAAAACCTGACAACTACATCCTTTATACCCTCCTTCACCTCCAAATCCAAAGGAACAGTACACCAATTGATACCCAGTTCTGCAGGTTTCGTAGAAACATCATCACATTCAACTCTTCGCTGAGTCTCTGAAGACCAACTCACATCTTTCAGTTGTGATGGAGGCCGAACCAGCAGCTCCACACGAGAATGTTTCGAATAGTTGTTCAGCATGACCGTCGGAACCAATTTCACCATTTGCTCGGGCTTTGAGACCCGCACAGGCCTCGCTCCAAGCGTGAACTCTGAGCATGGAAGCCGAACACTAATAGCTATTTCATTTTCCGCTGAAACAGGACGACAATCAGCGTCCAAATGCTCGAATGTAGACACTGTCAGTTGTACTGGCTCAGCGAGAGGATTGAAAAAACTCAGTAGCAGACTTGTCTTCTTGGGGATTGAGAAGTCTGGCGGAGGTTGACCTCTATAAGTGCTTAATACGATTTCTGGAACCACATCCACCGCATTCGAAGTACGCACTAATCGAGACGAAACTGGGTCGGTTTCGGGAATGATCAAAAGTTCACGGCAATTCTTGCACCTCAAAGACACTCGGGAGGTCAAACGATGTGATTGAGGTAAAAGGGTTTTGTTGGATGCAACACTCTCCAATTCGCTGGGGTCAATAGGTTCAATTTTCTCGTTTGTTTCGTTTGTCCCCTCGGTTGCCACGGCCATCGCCGCCAGTTCGAGAGACGAAAAGCGAGAAATTAACTCATCTCTACGCGAACGAGCCAAAGTTGTTCCTCCCTCTCCGTACCTTTTCAAGTAGACATCGCGTAGCTCTCTGAATCGATCATCGGAACTGTTTCTGGAGAGCCGATGAATCACTGTTCGCAACGGTTGGGGCTTCGTGACCAGTCCCGTGTCAAACTTCCAAGAACATCCGGAACAGTTGAAAGCAAAAGATCGACCAATAAGTTTTTCTGGGTTGGTTTCGTGCTGATGATTTTTTGCCTTGACTGAGAGTCGAGACTGACATTTTGGACACTCGAAACAGTTTCTAGGACAATAAACGTCTTCAGACAATGCGGATTTTGAACACCATGCACAAAACTTAACTCTTTCTTCCCGCTCGACACATCGGCCGCATCTGACTGCCCGACAGCGTTTGCAGAAGTGCAATTCAGAGGGGTCAGCGTGAGATCGGGGATCGAATAGAGTGTCGGGAGCAGCTAGATGGGAAGCCATTGACTTCAATGGCTCCATCACTGTCCCTTCATTCTCAGTCACCGGCTCCAGGCATGCACAAAACGTCCGACATTGTCTGAGCATCACCAATTCAGTTGATTAATCAATATGGTAAACTTCTGGAAATAATCTTGATTCTATGCCAGAAAAATAATAATATATTCAACGCTAAAAATCAAAAAAATCGAGCAAAGATTTAAAATGCTGTTTATCTTCACTCATCAACATTTACAAAATCATTGAGTTGACCCCAAAGCTCAAACTTTTGACACGAATGAACTAACGATGCACTCGCAAAACACCATATGGCGTCTAATATGGCCTCTGGTTCTCGCAACTGCGGCATTCGCACGGTTTTCGCTGGCTTTCAACTCTGAAGGCGAGGTCAGTCAAACTCAGTTCGAGAGTGTTCTCACCATTCAGGATGCCCTTCAAGTTTTGAACGAAGAGAAAAATGCACTTAGTCAACGAATCGCGTCGTTGGGAGTTGCGGGACCGGCGGAAACAACCACACATGAAAATGAGAATATTCTCCATGTGGCTCTTACAGTGGACTACTATGAGGAGACCGAAGCATGGCGTACTCGTCGCTGGCTATCAAAACTCTCCCCAGCACAGAAACATGCATTGGAAAGTCTAGAGAAGCGTGCAACAGCTCAAGACGCTGAGGCGACGTACGTTCTCGCGCAAATCAATATGTTTGGAAACTTCTCACTGCCAACAAACGCAACGGCCGCTCTTGATTACTATCAAAAAACCGTACAATTGTCAGATAATCCAACTGCTAACTACATGCTCGGATTCATTTACGCTACCGGTTTGTTCGGTAAAGTGGAAATGGATCAAGGTCGTGCCTTGTTGCACTATCGTTTGGCAGCAGACAAAGGCGAGCTTCGTGCTGCAATGTGTCTCGCTTATCGTTACCATAAAGGAATCTCGGTGCCTCAAAACTATGAATTGGCAGTATTTTATTATGGAATCGTCGCCAACGAATGCTACAAGTTTATAATGGAAAGTCCAATTGGAGGCCCAAACATCGACAAGTTCAATTTCAGAGTGAGCGATCTTCAAGGTGGATTGTATGGAGACGGTGCTAGCCAGATGCAGTTGACAGTCTCAAAGAGTTCCAGTTCCATTGGAGGTGGTTCTGGCTCGACCCTTCGCTCAGAATTGAACGAAGTTCACGCTACCGATCCAAGAAATCACTACTTTGCCGATCTGCTCGCTTCTGTTCGTCGTTATTACGATGGAAGCTACCTTCGTGAGCGCAACTACGATCGGGCGTTTGAGATAGCACAACAGTGTTCTACAGAAGGAGTTGCAACACCCGAAGTTCAAGAACTTCTCGCAAGAGCAACAGGGAATCAAGTGCTGTACATTCCGCAACTTCCGTTCACGCGAGCAGTCGGAAAATGTTGCGGCTATCTTGGACACATGTACTTGCGCGGTGAAGGAACAGAACAAGACTGGAGAGAAGCCAAGCGTTGGCTGTCGCTGGCGACGAAGTTGACGTCGAATCCAGAAGTATATGTGGACCTTGGACTCATCAACGAGGTTTATGTGGACAAAGAAAACACTGAAGTCTATGAGAAGTTGTATGCTCAGGCTGGAAATGCACGTGGGAAATTCCATCATGGCCGTGTTCTGCTGGACCGTTACGATAACCAAACAGGTTGGAAAATGATTGAATTTTCATCTCAACTTTGGTATCCAGAAGCACTTTACTTCTTGGCACAAACATATGAACGCAGTTATGGAACCCAGAAACTCGATAGTGTTGCAAACTTGTACAAACGGTTAGTTGAGTCGATTGAGCCTGTTGTTTGTGATTTGAAATGGGCATTCAAACAATTGTTGCAACAACGAAACGAACTTGCTCTTATTGGCTATGCTATGGCAGCTGAACAAGGATTTGACCATGCCCAAGCCTCAGCTGCGTATCTTTTGTATTCTCCAGTTGGATATCTTGAGGATCCACCTCGAGTTCCAGTGTCAAGATACCAAAGTGCATTGAATTACTATTCACGTTCTTCAGAGCAAGGAAATCTTGATTCCAATCTGTTTCTAGGCGACATGGTTTATCATGGCCTCAAAAGCCGTCAGTGCAATTTATCTGCTCCAGAAGATTCATATGAAATTATCCCTGATTTCGAGAAAGCTGCCAGTTTATACCAGTATGCTGCCGAACGTACTAGCATACAGGCAGCATTCAATCTTGGATTTATGCATGAGATGGGACTTGGTGTTACCAAGGATTTCCATCTGGCGAAACGTTATTATGATAAAGTTTTGTCGTACAATTCTATGGCATACATCCCGGTTCAGTTATCGTTGATCCGTCTGCATCTTAAGACTTGGTGGTATGGAGAACAGACAAATGTGCTGGTTCCAGAATCTTGTGCTCCAGATCGTACTTGGAAAGACTGGTTCAATATGTTGAATAGGATTCGGTCTAAACGAGAAGAGGAGTTGATGAGAGAATACGAGCAATTACGGACCGAGGATGAGTATGATTATGAATTTACCGAGGCCTATGATGGAAGTATGGATGATATTTTGATTACCGGTATTGTTTTGTTTGTGATTCTGTTTGTGGTGGTTAATCGGTGGAGGGTGATGAGAAATCAAAGAGAAAGGAGAGAAGGAGAGGAAGGGGAGGGTGAGGATAATGGGGGGTTTAGATTTCAGATGTTTTTTATTCCTCTTTGACAGGGAACGTGAGATGATTACTGTTAGAGATGAGTGAGAGGAGCGGATTATTTACACCACTCTTCGATCTCATTAGAGGCACGGAATTCGGAATCTAACTTCACCCCTTCGGCATCTTCCGTGAGTATCAGATGTAGTTTTCATGAATCAGTTAATGTATTATTTTGGGTATGAATAAGCGGAATACGAGCGAAGCTAACGACGAGGGAAACGACTCGTTCAATGCAAACTGAGTAGTTGCGAGGTGCTGGGTGGATGAAATTTAATTGATGGAGTACTGTTTGCTACGCTCGTCTACACTGATGACCCGTACACGACTTGTACGCTCATGACTCGCTTGGCTCGCTCGTCCTTCGTTCAATACTGCTTTTATTATATATTTTGTACAATTCAACATGGACAGATCCGACATACTACCAATCAAATCATCAACTGATCTTGCTCGTAAGCAAATCAGTAAAGGGTGATGGTTCTGAATCAAAACTGTGAGGATCAAAATCACCCATAACTAGTTTCCCTCTTGAGATATGACTCTTCTATTGATCCACCTCTCCAGCAGACTCCCACTTACCCCCTAAACTCTCCTTCCACAAGGTCACCTTGTTATCACCCCCACTGATCGCCAAAACGTTCCCGCTCAACGACCAGCTGGCTCTCCAACAAACATCAGGGAATTTTTCTTCGGTTAACAATTGTTTCTTCCAAACACCTTCACCGTCACTGCTGTCACGTGTCCATATAATCACCGTCCTGTCCTGAGATGCAGTAGCAATATAAGACTTGGACAACAAAGACGGAGACCATGCCACATCACGAACCCAGTCGGTGTGACCTGCCAAAACCGTTTCTTCAACATAATTGTTGACCGTGTGATCCAGCTTCCAAATACGGACCAAGTTGTCACATCCTCCGGTCACCAATCTTCTCTCTTGAATGTTATCCTTCTGAGGTGGTGCCCATGATCCGGCGTTAACTCCAATGGCGTGTGCTTGGAAAACGAGAGTCTTTTGCGAGCCATCTTCCAAAAACTCAACAACTGACGCTTTTCCATCAGTCGAAGTACACAAAAGAACAGCACCATATTCACTTGGAGCCCAAGAGATACTATTAACAGAGGCTTGATGAACTCCATGTTCTGCGATATTTGACCAAACGCCGTTTTCCTCTTTCCAAATGAGCACTTTCCCATCGTACGAACATGAAGCTAAAATCACACCGAACTTTGGATGTGCCCATGAAACTTGCCAGACCGGTCCATCGTGACCCCTTAATGTTTCGACTAGTCGATGATTCTCGCCATCAACTTCAAAGATTTTGATGGTTTTGTCAGACGAACACGTGGCCAGACGTTTACCGTAGTAATCCAACACTGCGTCGTGGATCAAATCGTCGTGTGCGTTTCCAATTGTCACCATGTTGATTGGGGAGGGTAGTAATTAAAAGAAGTGATGTTGGATATGATGTTTAAATGTTTATTTATCTTCGTTGAAAAGGAGACGTGGCTGTTACCCGGAGGAGGCGACGACTCGCGAAAGACTCGAAAAAGAGGCTTTTGTAGCTTACGACAAAGAATCTATTCGTTGGAAATTACTGGCAAATATGTTTGATTTGGAAGCGATCTCTCAACTTGAGAGAGAAGCACATCCAACAGAGCGTGTTTTGAGATGCTGGGTCCATGTAAACGAGCCGATTGCTAATCCAGATGTGTTCAATTATGATCGCGAAGCCAGTCTGGCGAAAAGAACCTCTTCTAGTCCTTTCGCGGATCGAACAGAATCAAGCAGGCTAATCACCAGCGATGTATGTCTATCATCCGAGTACTGAAATCAACGAACACAATCAATCGTAACAAGCTTGTCGAATGCTATAAGCTTTCATGTTCTCTATCTCCTCGGTATCTCTTGCTACCAAATGATTTTCGCGACAACTAGTAGATCTCAACACTCACGTTTCTGCTGCCATAACCCCAAGCAATTCGTTTGTATCCTCGAATAATACAAATAGCTCCGTATGTCGTTCTCCAATCGGCATTGGTTTGATCATTCTAAGTACATTCATTTGAATACATCTATTTGCTTCACTACAAACCACAGTAACTCGTCCATGATTTGAAACGACACTAATAAAGCAACAAAAACTCAAGCGTCTCACTCACTCACGACTCGCTACGATCGTCTTTCGCTCATCAGTCATTCTCAATCAGCCCATAACCCTCCAAATACTTCAAACTATCACTCACCAAATTGAACACACCAGTATTCTTATCATCAAACCGCACCTTAATCTCGCTCTCAATCTTGGTCCTGCCAACCTCATTGATCAAGCTTTGCAAAGAACCCGCCAAAGCTGGAGAGAACGAGCAATACCAACGATGATTCCACACCAACAACTTCACAATCAACTCCAAAGCACGGTCGTTCAACTGATTAACAGTCTCCAAATCCATCGTCTTGCGTTTTTGCTCACTGTAATACTTCAACAACTTCTTAGAAGACTTAACAGCAAACCGATTTTTCAGTCCTTTTTCAAAACATTGTGCAGCTTCCCGATGGTGTCCCAAACGATCAGAAACAAGTCCCAACAACTCCCATTCCAACGTCGACTTTTGCAACACCAATTGTTGAGCTTCAAAATGCATCACCTCTGCACGATGCATAGTGTAAGTTCTCAAATCTTCATACAACAGCATGAACAGATTGTCTAGCCAACGCTCACATAACCGTTTTTTCTTGAGCTGTGACGAACCGTTCGAGGTGGCAGCAGCCTCCGTTGCTGCTGCCGTTGGAGCATCTGAGGATTCGGAACTGTTATCCAAAGCAGTCTTTGCAAGATCTTTCTTGAACTCATCCTCCATCACAAAAACGCGGGTACGGTACTTAAGCAACGACTCCCAACCAGTCTCCAAAACAATATCGGTCAAAAGACGATAAGCTTTCGAAAATGTTGACTTCAGATTTGCAGCTGCCAAGCTCAACAATGATTGGTCAATCTTGTTGTGTTCAACAGCAATATCGGCCGAGTTTAAGTCAGTAACCTCATCCAATGCCACATCCATAGGCAATGGCAAGTGCAAGTCCTCAGAACGTGGGTGGTTCACGCGTCGAAGAATATACTTGTCCTTGTGTGTCACCATTGGACATGAATTGAGGGTCAAAAGTGCCTTTTCATAGTCACCTTCTGCAATGTACAACTTCACAAGAAGAGACCATGGCTTGAAATATGATGGCGAGGAATTGACGGCTTTCACGGCAATTGGAAGTGCTAACTCTGGCTTGTTCTTATGAAAACAGTATTCTGCTTGTAATGTAAGCAATTCCCCGTCAAGTGGATTGCTCAAGATTCCATCGTGCAAAACTTTGACCGCCCGAACTTCTTCATTGTTCAACAGGTACAATCTGGCCACCAAATACGTGGCACTAGGATCCTGTTCGACGATTCTAGCCAGAATCTCTTGAGCCTCAGTAAACAGTCCGGTGGTATCCACACAGCGAACAAAAGCGTCCACAAGGTAATTGTTGCTGTTTGTAGCCACTTGAAGATCCTCGCTGCATCCCAGTCGAACACCTTCAAAATACAACTGCTCAAATCCGCGCAAAAACAACAAAGTGTTCTCTTTGCTCAAAAATGGATTAATCTTACGAATCTCAACAATTGACGTGAAATCGTCAGATTCGCTGTCAGCACTCACAACAGCACGAACAACCCCACTAACAAATGTTTCCATCCATAATTTATCGCTTTCAATCACCTTATTTCCCTGTGTGTCTATCATTTCTGACTCAACCTGACCTGGGAATCTGCACGTCACCCGAACATCCACTTTGGAAAACACATTATAGGTGCAATAAGTTGCCTCTGCCACTTTCCAAGGTTTTGGTTTACCAAACCAGAGCTGTGGTTCTTCGCCAATGATGTTGCTCAAAGAGTTCAACAACGCTGCAATTGTAGCAGTGTTGGAAACGTCAGCCCCAGTATAGTACAGGAAAGTACCTAAAGTGGGCGTTTTGGTGTTAGATGCTCCATTGTGTTTGCGTAAATGAACCATATCTGGAGGACCGAGATCAGAAATGCTATCCAAAATCGACGTCCTTTCATCCAGACTTTCACCAAGGGTTTTCTCAACCACTCTAAAGGAGGAAAAAGTATGTTAGTTACACCATTCTCGGTATTATAAAGAACAGATTCCACTTACTCTGGAATTGAGCCTTGTGTCACGAATGTCATTGTTACTGTTTCGTTCACACCAATGAGCCCGTATTTTGTGTAGTTGGCTACTCTATTCGGCACAATTGTCTGTAAAAACAGGTTAGTTTAGTTGTTAACACTTGTAAATCAAAAACATTGAGAAAAAAAAATTAAAATGCGGGTAATAAAAAGTATGGGAGTGAGCGACGAACAACGACGAGCGGTGCCAGTCGCTAGTGAATGATTCAGTTGAGTTTCTGATTCAATTGTTCATTCAAATCTCATCCTCTCTTTTGATCGACACCGCAATTAACGCCATTTCACCTATACTATCTACACCTTTTCAATCAATATCATTGTTTTCTGTAATCATACATTTGACGAGGGACTGCTGCCAGTAGATCCGTTGTTCATTGTTCTTTTGGCCCAAATGACCCATTTTGCTTTGATTTCTCTCGTCATTCGCTCATGATTACCAAGTTACCAGAAAAACATCGACAACTCGCCTCTTTTTAATCATCGTCCCATCATCGCTCGCTACTCCCCATTCTTCCGACGTCTCTTCTTATCTTTCTCCTTATCACCCTCCTCCTCCTAAAAATGTTAGTAATTCTCTCCTTTAGATTTTAAGAAAAAAAATCATACTCACCTTCCCTTCTTCATCCTCTTCCTCTTCCAAATCCCAATTTCTAGCCGTCAAACAATACTTTTCCGGAGGCAGACGAATACCCCATGATGGCATTACTGGCGGCAAAGGTTTCGCATTTCTCTCTGCCGCAAGCTTCAATAGCAATTTCTTTGGTGGAACAGGCTTGAACTGGTAGTTAGTACGAGCAGCAATCGCAAGACGAATATCTTCGTTAGATAGCTGTGCATTGTGAGTTCCCGAATTACCAGCATTTCCAATACTCGAATGCGCATGGTCGTTGTATAAAATCGCATCTTGTAACACTCCAGATGTATAGCGGTAGGCAAAGTCCATTAGTTGAAGCGGAACGTGGTCTTGATAGCTTTGGACACCTTGCGTAGCGAAAATCAAGTGTAAAAGCTTAACGTCTCTGGGGATTTCTGAGCTTGTCGACGCCGAACCGGCACCGGCGCCGGCGCCGGTGCCCGTTCCTGTACTGCCCTCAAAACTGGTCATAGATTTCGACATCTTGAGTGTTTGTTGGAAAAGAATCTTTTTGAATTTAATTGAAGTTACTTGATTTTGAATATTTACTTCTATGGTGAAAAAAAAAAAAAAAAACATTGAAAACATTGAAAAATCTCTGAAATATACTAGTAAATTGGAAAAATCAACGTTGTTTCAATAACGAGCAAAGCGAGTGGCTGAAAACCCATTCACAACCCATTCACAAAACATTCGAAATGTCTCAGACGTCTTGCACCGCTCTTCGTTTGCTCGTGATCTATTACTACTATACAATCCCTAATTAGACCCTAAAATCCTCGACAATTGTTGCATCATCTCAGTATGACGGGTTGAAAACTCCGCAGCATGAATTGTCAATTTTTCATCCATCTTCAAACTCTCAAGATAAACCGTACGGTCTCTCTCGTCAGTCAAAATCCGAGCCATATATCTGCTAACCGCCTCATTACGAGCCTTGCGATAGTCAGATAACTGCTCGTAGTACCTGTTGACAGCATTCAAGTACTCCTGTGCCGCACGTAAATTTCCTGATGCATCACTAGCCGAAAACACAGGATCATTAGGTGGTCTCAAAAACAAAATTCCGTTGTCCACACAACGAAGATCAGTTAATGTCAATGGAGGAACCTTTTTTTTTCGAGGAAGTGACTGATTCACTGCTTGGTATATAGGTATCTCGGCGCTGTCCTCCAAATTCACCTTGGTTTGAGCTCCTTCATCGCTGTCAATCATCATATTCTCATCCTCTTCAGCAGGCTGTTGATCTTTTTTTAACCCCAAACTCTCGCCAATCGATTCCATATTGAAATCGCCGCTAGTCTGTGTGAATGGAGGAATGTTATCAACATTAAATTCGAAAGCAGCGGAGAAACCTTTCTCTGGCTCCTCTTCAACATGGACCCGTTTCGCTCCTCTTCGTATTTTCGCGGCTGGTCTGTTCAAATCAGTCCAACTTTTGGTACTTTTACGACCTCTCGGATCGAGATTCTCTTCACCCATGGCTGCCTCGGCTGCTTTCTCGGCTTCAGCCTCGGCTGCCTCTTCCATTTCGGTTCGATGGAACTTTCTCGATGAACCCGCTGTCTCGTGTTTTCTACTCTCTCCTTCGTCATCCAGCACAATTGGGTCATCTTTAGTCCCTGAATCCAAAATAATAGGGTCATCCGGTGATCCGTCATTAAACATGTTCTTCTGAGCAAAAGCTTCACCTTGTGGGGGTCGAACAGATCCTTCGTAATTGAATTTGAAATTCGCTGAACTGAATTGTCTGTTGATCATATCCACAAAATCTTGATCTATTGGTTGAGATCCCATGTTCTGGTACCACGACGGCTGCTCGTTATCTCCTTCATCCTCGTTGTCGCTGTCTCCGTTCCCGTCGCTCTCTCCATTACCGTCGCTCTCTCCACTTTCAGAACCTTCTTCTTCAAAATCAACCTCCACTTCCACCACATCTTCCTCGCTCTCATCCTTTTTTTCATCTTCCACCCCTTCCTCCTCGCACCATCGACTCTTCATAAACCTCGACGTCTCATTCTTTGGTCCATTGTTCTCTCCCTCCTCCCTCGTTCCCGTCTCAGGAGCTTTCAAATTCGGTATTTTACCTGTATACGTCTTCTCCGAAGATTTATACGAGTACCCAGATTTAGACTGCGTCCAGCTGCCATCGTTCGTGTTGTAAATATCGGCTTTTGGATCCTCTCTAACAGGGTCCGCAGGCTTTTCATCATTACCGGTGGTTTTAGGCCTCTCGGAGCTATATCTAGAATAGTGGAAACCCGTTCTATCCCAATCTGGCGGTGGAGGTTTTTCGGTAGTAAACTCACGTTGCCAATTTTGCATATTCTCTCTTCTTCTAGTCTCTTCTCGTTCTCTTTGCTGTTGTTCTTGACGATGTTTTGCAGCTTCTTTGGCCTTTTTCTCCTGCTGCTGACGCCGCTTGTACTCTTCATACTGATTGCGGGCTCTTTCGTACTCCTGATAAGCCGAATATGGCTGTGACTGAGTGGGTTTGGGTTTCGTGTAGAATGAATTATAGGTATAGGCAGCTGCTTGTAGTTTAGTGTCGTAAGCCATTTTTTTTTGCGCATCTGATAGAACTCCATAACTGTCGTTTACTCGCTTGAACTTCTCTTCCGCCTCTTTGCTTGGGTTCTTGTCTGGATGATACTTCAACGCCATGCGTCGAAACGCCTTCTTAATATCTGTTTGTGACGCATTTCTGGGAAGCTCCAGCTCCGTATAGTGATCTATAGCCTCCGACATGCCTTATACGGCATCCAATAACTGGTTCCAATCTGCTACTTCGTTGTAGTTCTGGGAGGTTGTTCACATACAAGGGCAAGATTCATTCAAAAGAGGGTTTCTTGGTTTGGTTTTCTAAATCATAATAAAAAGTTGTGGAGTTGTGCTCAATTTTGGCAGAATTGTTTAAGTATGTATGTTGTTTTTATCCGGTCACGTGACCTTTGTCACTTTTTCCTGTTTTCTTGCTCTGTGATTTTTGGGAGCACTTCTTTTAGCTAAACTGTTCACTGATACCATTGATTCCACCTGATTTCCCCGCATCTCCCAAAATTATTCCCCTACTACTCGTCTCATAATGTCCTCAAGGATCTTTTTTCATAAATTCCCTGTCACTTCCCAAGTGTTCTATCAAACCAAACACACATTCGCTTTAGTCAACCTCAAACCAATCGTCCCAGGTCACGTTCTTGTGGTCCCACTTAGAGTCGTGCCACGTCTCAAAGACCTCACGCCCGAAGAATCCACCGACTTCATGAACACGGTTCAGATGATCCACCAGTTCATCGAATCGTACTACAACGCCGACTCGCTTAACCTCGCTATCCAAGACGGTGTCGCGGCAGGACAGTCTGTTCCACATGTCCACATGCACGTTATTCCGCGCTATCTCAACGATGGTTACGGAGATGGTATCTACAACTTGCTCGAACAACACGAAAAAGACCTGAATGGATTTTTCCAAAAGGTGATTCGCAAGATGGAGGTGAAAACAGATGATCAAAGACATCCGAGAACAATGGAAGAGATGGAGAAAGAAACACAAGAATTGCATAGGGAAGTCCAAAGGTTCTTGGAAAAGTACCACAAGTGAAGAAACGGTGTTATAACGAAGACCAATCAGGTTCCGAGTTCAAGAGACTACTTTTCAATGGAAATGAATTGCCAATGATCTTAGAAGATTACACGAATCACTTGAATGATTGACAGCAAACCAAACAAATCAATCATGAACAAATTGCTTACGATTTGTTTAGCTTGACTCCCTCATGACTCTCATCGCTGGAAGTTTTCTCATCGTTAGCACCACAAATAGATGTATTGCTATATACAGGTAAATAACACAACTTGGCCCATCTGTTCAAGCGTGACCATGTTGTCTATGAAGCTTTTCCCAAGCTCTTTTTTGAACCATTTCGAGGTTACTTTGTTTGCGGAACTGTTTTCTAAGTTGTGCGAGAGCAATGCGATCCTTGACTCGTTTTTCAGCAGCGTAAATCTTAGCCTTGCGCTCTCCACCGTTCTTTTTCACTCCGACACGGAGTTCCTCAAGTTCAACACCTTTACGGAACTTCTCTCTCCAATCCAAAATGTATTTTCTGGCCTTGATATCGATTCCGTTGGCCTTCATTTCTCTTGAACCCATCTTCCAGAACTTGGCCCAGTCATTCTCAAAAGTCTCAGCGTGGTCAGCAGATCCACGTCCAATTTTCGTGAGGAAAGTAGTCACGTCCGGCACCTCTGAACTTGGAGAAGGAACTTCTATATTGGTCTTGATACCTCTGACACTGGTGTACCTGCAGTTGGTAGCCACACGGCCTAGGGGTCTGAAAAATGTTGTGAGAAAACTCATTTCGCAAAACTCAACCAGCGCTGGTCTACGGAGTAATGCTATCAGATGTGAGGTTTATTTTTTACCCTTTTGTTCTCTGATGTTTGATTGTCGAAACTTCGTGGGAAAAAATAGAGAAGGTGAAAAAAAAAATCAAATTCTGCCATATCAAAGTTTGGTTCGCTAAGTGGAAATAAAAGATGCTAAGAAACTACTAAAATTCACTAAAACATGTTGTTTTATCCCCAAGTCAAACTAGCCACGATGGCACCGTTAGATGAATTACAATGGAGATCCCCAGAATGGGTGAACATGTTTGGACTCCGAACTGATAACGTTCTGGAATATTTTTCACAATCACCCTTCTTTGATAGAACTTCTAATAATCAAGTCCTCAAGATGCAAAACCAATTTACCGACGCTGGATTCCATACAAAACCGTACGATTTGCTTCTACAGGATTTGCGCAAAATGAAAGGCATTGAGTTTGTCATTGCACTGGTCCGCGAGCCAGACTTCTGGATTATTCGGAAACAAAATAGAATAAGTGATACCGAAACGACTACACTTGCAGACTTTTATATCATTGGCTCGAGCATTTACATGGCTCCTTTGATTCATTCAATTCTATCGAGCAGATTTCTCAGCAGTGTGTTGAATTTGCGTAACGCTATCGGACACCTTCAACAACTTCCACATTTTTCTCCTTCGAAAGGTCACCAGTACAAAACGGCAGCAAACGAAACCACAGAGTCCAATCCGGCTACAGCCACTTTGACTGGCTCGTCTCAGAGTACGTCGACGACAGCTACTCTTCCAGATTCCGCTTCCAACGCGTTCAACAATCTCCTGAACCTCTCTTTGCAGAATAATTCTGTTTATCTTGACACTATGCCCTCCACGGGAATCAATGAGGCCGCAATAAATGCAGCTGCTGCTGCTGGGGCTGCTGCTTCACAAAGTCAGCCTTCCAAACAAACTCAAAACCCGACTCAAAACCTGAGTTAAGAAACTCAGCTGCTTATGTAAGCGTATGTAATTTTTAATGACCCGTTTTATTATGGCAGCTAGCTCTGCCAATGAAAGAGAACGAAAAATATTAAACAACTTGTAATGAAATGAGGAGAAGTGGTTCTCTTCTTTCGTGATAAACAGAGACAATAACCATAAACCAACCATTGAACATTTCCAATGAGATATTATAGATACCTCAGACAAGCGCAAGAGGTTTTGATCCGTTCAAACACTGGCAATCCCACCGGATTGACAGGTATTTTCCAGCATCCAAATCCAAGACCTGTCTTGATCAAGCTGTACGAAGCAACCTTAAACAAATTAGATGAGAAATTCCCAAAACATTCTGTGTATCGTCAGAGTGTGGAAGCTTTGACCAAATCGCGGTTAGAAGTGGTGAAACAGAATGAGGTTGTCGAAAAGATTGAGAACGCAATTGGCTGTGGATTGGTCGAAGAGCTGATTATACAGGCAAACGAAGAATATGAGCTGTTGCACCAGCTTGCAGAATGGAAATGTTGGGAAGAGCTGGAGGAAAAGCCATTGAACGACCAATGGGTTTACTTTGGTAAGCGTATTTAGAGGAAAGATCGACCCTGGGTCTCCTGGTATCAGCAGGATTGATTGTTGATGATACGATACACTAGAGTGTTACTATTCATTATCTCGTTACTTATTATCCCCTTATTTATTGAATCTATTTATTGAATCTATTTATTACAATTCTCATTGAGCTGGGAGCTATATCTGGATCTGACCATGAATACCTGCTCATTGAAATCGAACCACTATTGAAAAGTACTTCCCGTTCTTCGTCTCTACATTTCCTTGCTCAAATCTTTTATGCCTTGATCTAAACTATCACTCATATTGTCTTGAAAAATATTTTTCACCTTAACTCAAATTTCCAGCAATCCGCGCCAGGATAATTTGATCAAGACATTCAATTAGCATTGAGTAAGTATGAATAAAGCCTTCATACAAACGTTACAAAGATCTGCGTTGTCGAAACACCGTCTGAACAAGCCAAAACCGATGTTTTCATTCTTGAATCTTTTCGCAGAGAAGAAAACGCAGCAGTCTAACAAGACCGGATCTGAGACCGAGTCCAAGCTTGAGTCTAAGGTCGACTCCCTGGATACTTCTTTGAAAACAACTACAGCATCAGAAATCATCGCCGGCGTGAAAAGACCAGCTTCGCTTCCTTGTAAACCAACCAAAGCAGCAAAAATGGCAAAAAAAGGTTTCTCAGGAGTCTCAAACTATGACTATCTATACCCAATTATCTGGATAGATTGTGAAATGACTGGTTTAAACCTTGAGAATGACCATATCATTGAAATCTGTTGTCTTGTGACCGATAGAAATCTCGAATTGCTGGACTCAGAAGGTTACGAGTCTGTTATTCACTACCCAAAGGAGACGATGGATGCAATGAACGAATGGTGTGTTCAACACCACGGAGACTCTGGACTAACAGCAAAGGTTCTCGCAACAGATAAGACGCTTGAAACTGTGGAAAACGAACTTTTAGGGTATATCAGTAAGTTTGTGTCTAAAGGAGTGGGTATTCTCGCTGGAAATTCAGTTCATGTTGATCGCCAGTTCCTATGCAGAGAAATGCCCAAGGTCACCGACTATCTCACGTACCGTATAATTGATGTTTCCAGTGTGATGGAGTTTGCCAAACGACACAATCCAAAGGTGAATTCATTGCAGCCACCGAAAATTGGAGCCCACACAGCTAAAAGTGATATTTTAGAGAGTATTTCACAGATGAAATTCTACAGAGATGTTTACTTCCGTCGGCCTGATGAGATTCCAGATAAAGAAGAGACGACAGAATTAGAAAAGAAATGATTCTTTTGATCTGGTGGTATGATATTCGCAGCACTTGCAAGCCTCCTTGACCAGCTGTTTTCCGGCTTCACCTTTACATCATAGTCAACTCACCATAATCAGCTCACCATAATATCTACCACGAACTACTCACGACTCGCTTCGCTGGTGGTTCGTTCCGAATTAAAAGATCTGAATCAAATTCATCCGTGCACCACCACTAAAAACGTTTTTCCCAGCTTCAATAATTTTTTTTAACTCCACAGTAACAAAGCAAGAAGAAAAAAATGTCATGGCAATTGTAACATGTTGTACTGCTTTACAGATGATTTTGTCTCATATATTGGCATACAAACAGTTTGGTACACGAAGTATTATACAAACTAGCGTTCTTTGTCTCTAAATGGATACGGAAAGTTGTTACTGAGCTGCATTGGATATTATGGCAAGCAAAGAGAATACAATAACTGTAGAAGATTCATCAGCCCATAATTGGAACAACATGGTGGATTCAGCAGACACCAGAGTTGAGAACTATTTCCGTGCACATCCAACGTATGTTATGGGAAATGTTCAGAGCGCAAGAAAAGAGAGCAATCAAGCAACGGTTGCCGTTGCTACAGCGAATTCTAATACAAATGAAATACCCTCAAGCTCCGCCACATCATCTAATCCATCAACTTGTCTTTCTGGAAGCGAGGATCCCAATAACTATCCGAATGACTCCTACCCAGCCAACACGACTGTTGAACCGTCACCTCGTGATCCGGTTGAACAGTCCACATCGAGCCATATCAAGCGTGAAGATCGTTCACAGAGAAAAAATAACCATACCAACATGGAAAACTTTCATCTGGATCCACAAGACTTTCACAATTTTTTGCTTACAAATCCACCTATTCTGGAGTATTCTCCCTCGATACTGTTCAATACGACACAGCAAGGCCATTCTGGAGCGGGATCTCCATGGGGAGGTGCTGTTGGCGGTGCACCTCAGCCTCCTATCGACCATAGTGTAGCTACTAGTGCAACACATCACCAACACCAACAGCCATTCGCAACTTATGACTCCAACATTGAACTTTTCGATCATAATAACCCTCAAGAACAGCAACACCAGTTACAAAATCAGATTTCCCCGTTCCATCAAGCCCCATTTGGCGTTCCTGCACACCCAGCAACCCCCATTGTGCTTTCACATCATCCTCAAGAGCTTGATCCTGCCGATGGTCAGTATTCCGAATATGTCCCAGCCGGTGCGGGATATGCCGCACATTCGTTCCCTCATCCTCCATTAAGAAGAAGAGTGTCGATTTCGAACGGTCAAATTGGCCAAATTAGTATGATGTACCACAAAAATGACCCGAAAGAAATTCTCAAGCAATCACCATCGGTACAGCCATTCAGAAGCCAAAGTCCTGACCCGAAGCTCGAACAGCCCGAGGAACATCATCAACTTTCTCCTCCTCCACAGTCTCAGCCACAACTGGAGATCAAACCTGACCTCGAAACATCGGAAGAAATCAATGTCAATCCAGACGGAGTTCCACAGCAGCAATTATTTTACAACAATGAAGTCATTTTCAATCCAAATGCAGGACCAATTCCTGGAACCACGGCATGGAAAAAGCAAAAGGTGTTGGAGCGTAATAGAATTGCCGCTTCAAAGTGTCGGCAGAAGAAAAAGGTCTTGCAGGAACGGTTACAGCAGGATGTTGACCAGCTAGCGAAGGAAAAAGCTGTGTTGGCGCTCCAAAACAGGCGTCTTGTGAATCTGTTGATTGAGCTAAAGTCCGATTTGAAGGAGCTTTTGAGTGCTGGACACCCCACTTCCGACAAAATTGATCGCTTCCTCAGTCTCAGTGACGACGACTTGTATCTGGACTTTCAGGAGAAACTCATTTTGGAGGATTACAAGTACGGAGAAGACGGTGACTCATAGTCAGTTACGTTACAATTGACTGAATGGTATAGGTTATTTTATATATGTATTTTTTTTAAAAGTTGCTGTGGCTGGTGAATGTGGGGCTAGTGGCACAGCAAAAGCGATTTTCTAACATTTCATTCGTATTTTTTGCCTGTAACTAAAAGAAATGATGCTGAATTAACTTTTACAAAAGGCAATAATCGTCAACTAGAGTGCAAAGTTGTTGACTGTACCGTTCTCATGTCGTCTATTTATGAAGATGGCATTGATCTTGAAGAGCAATCCGGTTACCAGGATGTGCCGGAGTTTGACGAGATCAACGAAAGATTATCGGACATGCTCCTAGACATAAGTAATACGTTGAGCAACCTTAACAAGAATCTCAGTCAGTTGGAAGACTGTGTTGTGCGTCTCAATGCCGGTCCGAACGATGCCGGCGTTGTGAGGTACCAGAAAAACGGGATGAAATTGATTTCAAAGCTAATGAAAGTCTTCAAGGCTGTATCTGCCGAAACGCGGCGATTGAATGAGTTGGATGAGACGCTTTTGAACAAATCTCAGTTGTTTGTGCGCGAGAAATTGAATGGCGGTGTTAATCGTGCTTTGGCTGAGCTGAATAACCAGCAACATGCGTTCACGGAACTCGAAAAAACGCTCAATGAGCGCAGCCGTGTGGCGGTACATGATCAGCAGCCCCATTCACAGCCCCAAAATGAGGGCGTTGAGCACCAGTCCGAGCAACAACAGATGGTGGTGGAATATGAGCCTGTCAATGCAGAGGAGGTTGAATTTCAAAGAGCCCAAATCGAAGAAAGAGAGCGCGATATTGAAGCCATTTCGCATGGTGTCAACGAACTAAATGAGATTTTCCACGATCTATCAAACTTGGTCACAAGCCAAGGTCAACTTATCGATAATATTGAGTCTAACCTGTACAACACCCTCCACGACACGCGCGCCGCCTCCCGACAACTCGTGAAGGCAGATAGATACCACCGCACACAGAGAAGACTATGTTTCTGGCTGCTTATAATACTTTCGGTGGTGATTCTGTTTGTGCTACTTATTGTATTGGCGTAGGATATATTAGTGTACATACATACATACATGCATTAAAGTCAGATCGCTACTTTCCACAATTTGACGAGCCCGTCGTCTCCACCTGTCACCAAATGGTCTTTTTTCCACCACTTGACCGAGTTGATCTCAGCCACTCCGTGTGCAAGCTCATGGCTAGCTGCCACTTGCCATTGACCTGGAGTGGTTTCGCTGTACACAACGAGCTGTCCGTCCGAGCCACAGCTGGCAATGAGTCCACCAGGGCCCCAGGCCACGCCATATACCGATCCCGAGTGTTTTTTGGGTAAAACGCTTTCCAAGACCCATTCTTCTTCGTCTTTCAAAGTAGATGGTAAGATTGAGTCTGCACCGCCTCGATCACCAGCCACACCAAGTCTTTTCCAAATTCTGACATTGGAGTCGTCGCTGCAATTGACGACTCTCAAAAACAAATCCGATTGAGCCTCCGACGATGGCTTCTCCCAATCGGAACTCCAGATCGTGCCTGTGGCGCCTGCAAAGCTCGCCACACACATCCAATCGTCTTCGTCATATGCGTCCTGTCTGAACACTTTTGAGGTGTCGTCGTACGAGCTTGAGCACAGAATGTTCTGAGTAGGGTGCCAAACAACGTTCTTTACGTCCTGATCATGCTCCTGGACCACGCTGACACATTCAAACTCCTCGTTGTACTCGTCTGCCTCCCAGATCCAGATCGACTTGTCACGAGAACACGAGGCCAGATACGCTCCATCTTGCGACCAATCAACGGCTTTGACCTCGTTTTCGTGCCCTTCAATGATAGCGAGCACCTGCCACTCCTGGCCGCCGCTACTGCCTAGGCTTTCGTCTGTTTCTGTTCCCCAGACCGAGATTGTAGAGTCGAAAGAGCCGATTGCGAGCGAAGGAGCGTCGCCCGTTGGCTTAAACGCCACAGACCGTAGCGTTTTGGTGTGTGTGTTGTCGTCCAGAGTTGCCACGTCTCTGCGGGACTCCAGGTTGTAGATACGGCATGTCCTATCTGACGAGACCGATGCCAGCAATGGGAGGCGAGGATGCACTGCGACTGACCAGCATTTATCGCTGTGTCCTTCGAACGTGTGTTCGAGGTTTAGCTGAGACATGAGGTGGCGAAGAAGCAATGAACGAAGAGTTTATGATGAGAAAATCTTCGAGGACCTGGAAAGTTTGAGAAGTTTATCAAACCAGAAAAGCGAAAAAGCTTGAAAACAAGTCGAAAAACTCGAAAAAAAAAATAATGGAGATCTGAAAGATCAAAATTACTCAAACTCTTTTTTGTCATGGTTTCTCCTCTGATTTCTTTATAACAACTACCTAGAACAATTTCGTTCGTTTTTGTTTGCTAATGTTGTGCAGAGTGTCGCGTTTGCGCGGTGTCCTACGCGATGTTGCCCCAATGGACCCACATATCTATCTCTCTCGTAGATTCAAATCAACACCTCCAGACGACAACTCCAAAGTCCCAGCAGATAGAGATTTATTAGAACAAAACTCCCCGGATCTCTCGTCAAAAGTGTCCAGACCATCAGGCTCTCTCCCGTCGATCGACCCGAAACTCGCAACTTTGATGGAAAAACCCAAAATCGAATATAACCCGCTCGACAACAAAGAACAGGTCTCGTACGAGTTTCACTCGCCAAAACCACCAAGCGAACAGAGAAGCGAGGAAATCAAGTCTCGGAGAAACCAATCAAAACTACGCAAAGTTCTTCCGTCTTTGTTGGTTGGTGGCGGTGCTCTATGGCTGTTGTACGTCTACAACTCGTTCACAGCAGATCCCCATGAAGATATGGATCCGGAGTTACTTCGCAGCGACAAATTCCTTCCGTACGTCGTCACCTACAAGCATCAAGTGGACGACGACCATTTCCTGATAGAACTCACTAGAAAGAACAGAGGTTCGCTTTTCACGCAACATTCCAGACTGTTTGATGGTAAGAAGATCTGGAGCATTGAGATCAAGCAACCAGAAATAAACATCGTTCGTAACTACACACCATTGCCGCTTTATGTGGCGGGACTTGATCCAGACACTCTTGAACCGCATTTGCGACTGCTCACACGTCCTGAGGAGGAAGGAAAGTTTGTTTTGTTGGTCAAACGGTATCCAACCGGTGAGTTTTCAAGATGGCTCACAAGCCGTCAATTGTTGAGTGAAGTGGAAATCCGTGGCCCTCATATTGAACACAAGCTTCCGTTTCATCCCCTTGACAAGTTTGCAGATCGGCCTCAATTGGGTCCGGTTTTATCCAAAATTCAGCCTGATCCAGCATACCCTGAAAACTTGCCAAAGCCAGAGACCATAGCCTTCTACGGTGCGGGAACAGGTGTTCTTCCTCTTTTGCAGCTGTTGTATTCGCCAAACCCTCCAAAGGGGTTGATTAGAGCGTACGTTTCTCTTTCCAAGGAATCAAACCTGCCAGATCAGTTCAAAACTCTCAACTATTTTGCCGAAAAATGTGGCCGTGCTCAGTTCACTTATCTAATCAGCGAACACAGCCAACTTCTTGGTCCAAAACAGGTAGAGAAGCCGACTTTACCGCACTTTAGTGGTCTGATAGATCTCAAAGTGAGCGACGAGTTGTACAAACAAAGGTTGCTCGCTAAGAAGAAGCAGGAAGTTCGTCGTCAATTGAGTGGTGGAGCAGACGGTACAGAGAAACCGCTCGAATATGGCGAGACAGATGCGGTTCCCAAGATAAGCGTTCCAATGAAACCTCAAAGTGCTCTCCAGCAGTTCAATTTCTTTACTAGGCAATCACAAGAGCTGCCAAATCCTTCGTTCGCTTTGGTCTGTGGGCCAGAGAAGTATATTGGGTTTGTTTCGGGAAGACCGGATCTGAATAACCTGGAGTTGATTGATAAGGGAGATATTGGGGGGCTGTTAAAGGAGAAAGGTTGGACGTTAGGGAATGTCAAACGACTCATATAATAAAGAGCAAACACTTACTCACATTCAATCATCATTCGATGGAACGTATCGTCGTTACAAATTATTTATTATGTATATACATCTGTTGAAGGACAAGTAACAGGCGTAATTTGTCCAATGCTAAAGAAACTAACCGTGAAAACATTGAAGAGAAAGAAATCGGTAGTATGATCGATGAAATTTCAGTCAGGGATAAGCCGTTTGACGAGCCACGGGAGAAGCTGAGTGAGAGATTATTCATTAATCAGTGGACGATGTTCACCAATCAGAAGGGATGAGTTTCTTTTAAGCAGCAAATAACGAGAAAATGACCAGAATGTAGTTGTAATGCTCCCACTCACACACGACTCGCTTCGCTCGTCGTTCACTAGTCGTTCATCATCTGCACATCCACCAAATAATCCTCTTCTAACTCCGTCTCCCCAACCGTCTCTTCCATATCCAACACCTCATCATCAAAAATCAACTTGACCATCGATCCCCCATCCAATCCAACCTTCTTCAAATAATACTCCGCCAACATCCGAATCTTTGTACTCGGCTGAACACGTACCCTCACCTCTCTCTTGTCCTTTCCTTTCAATTTGATCGAGAAATAAGCATTGTCCTCCTGGTGGTCCACCTCCCTGAAATCATCATCGTCACCACCATCTACATCCGCAGTTGCCTCGCGAATCGAAACCAACTCGCTCAGTTGCTCTTCGCTGTAACTCATCTCAAGTTTGTCGCCATTCTCAAGTCCAACAGAATCAACAGTGTCTTCTTTACTCATAATAATGCCATCGTGCTGAATCTCAACCTCCAATGCCTCTGGATAGTCCATTCGAACCAAAAATATGCTCACCAACTCCCGCAACGTAGTCGTACCGCGCACAGACATCGACGTCTCTTTCGAACTGCCCATATCCATCACAACTATCGTCATCTCCTCGTCATCTTCCACGAATTTCTCCATATCCACCGGCTCACTAGTCAGCGATTTCAGCATCAGATCCTCTTGCTTTCTGCGTCTTGCAATCGATTCCGACAACATTTCAGCTTTAACCTCAAAAGCATCACCGTCCTCATTCACAGGCCACCGCGCACCCGACAGAAGCAACGATCCAACACGCAGAACTTGACTGATAATCAAATTTGAATCCTCAATGTAAAAAACGAGCTCCTCTGGGGAACCATATTCCTTTGGTAAATGACGATCATGAACAGCTAATTGCTCTAGTAAGTTCGTGACGATCGTCTTGAACTTCGCATTACTGCGAACCCTCAATCGAAACCCGAGTGTCACGTCACCTTCCACGGTAACTTGAACAGTTAAAGCGAAAACTGCATGTTTCACTTTGATTCGTTGTCCGTTAAACATAACAGTTTGTTCTGATCGACTGTGTTTTTCCAAAATTTCTTCCAATTCAGAATCAATCTCCTGCGGACCTAAAAGTGTTTCTGAATTAAGTTGTTTGAGAAATTGATCATCTTTATCGTCAACAGACACCTTCAAAGACTTAGTAATCTTTGGCTGCTTGTTCACAATTCGACTTTCCTTCTCGACCTCGGAAATTCCTAACAACCCAATTAAATCGTCGTTCACAACCTGTGTGCGTTTTGGCTCTACCTCACTAGAGTCCTTTGTGTCCGCCTCAACTAAGGAAGTATCACTATCATCATCCAAATTCACCACTTCCGTTCCCACCGAGTTCGACCGCGCCTCCGCAGACGACAAAGAAAACGTTTTCTCCTCTCTTTTCCGTCTTTCCTTCTTCTTTCTCCTCTTCCGGGGCGCAACAGCAAGGACGTCTTCACTGCCAAAGGCAAAGAAGTCGTCCTCAGCTTTGGAAATCGCCCTCGCCATAATCTTGTCTGACCCTTCGCCAGACACTTCCTCGCTCACAGCCATCCTGGTGTAGTAATTGAGACCAAACACAATATTTTTGGCGAATTAATCTATGTCAATTATAGAGGGAGAATACGATAAGTATTTAAGATCGGTAATATAATTTTGTGTTTTTTGCACAAAAAAAGGTGAAAAAATATATTTTTTTTTGAGATTTTTCAGTCTAAACTCTTGAATATAATAAAAACGCTCTCCTATCACCAAACATGTTCAACACACTCATACGAACAAATAACATCCCTGCACGCTTTCTCACTAGGCTTCTTTCAGTAGCCTCTCGAACCGTGGAAAATGTGGCTCTCATCTCAGACCCTGAATACAAAATCCCAGATAATGCGGTCCTGGTCAGTGGAATCCAGCCAACAGGTGCTTTTCACATAGGAAATTATCTTGGAGCCACCAAAAATTGGCGTGATCTTTCCCATAGAATGAAAACCGAGCAAATCAACTCAAAAATGCTCGTATTTGTTGCAGATCTACACTCTCTCACAATGCCTCAGAAGTACTCAATGCTTCAAAGACAACGACTAGAGGCCTATGCCTCGATCCTCGCATGCGGAATCAACCCCGATGACGTCACAGTTTTCTGCCAGTCCGACGTCCCAGAACACACCCAACTGATGTGGGTTCTGGGCTGTTTCACAGGAATGGGTTATCTCAATCGTATGACCCAGTGGAAGTCCAAAGCCAACCTCGCAGCAGACTCGAGTATTCAGAAAGACCTCGGAAAAGTTCAGCTTGGTCTCTTTACTTATCCTGTTCTTATGGCTGCAGACGTTCTTCTTTTCGGAGCTACACACGTCCCAGTTGGTCTCGATCAGGCTCAACATCTTGAACTCACTAGAGATCTCGCCCTTACGTTCAACAAACAGACAAAATCACGCACTCTCACCATCCCTAAAACATTACTCACTCCTACAAACAAAATTACATCACTGAGAAATCCATTGAAAAAAATGTCAAAGTCTGATCCTGACGAAATGGCTAAAATACTCATGACAGAGGATCCAAAGTCCATCGCTACTAAAATCAATAAAACTGTCACAGACTCAATCGAAGGGAAAATCACTTATGATCCTGAAAATAGACCGGGCATTGCAAATCTAATAAATATTTACTCCGCGGTCAGTCGGCTGACACCGCAACAAGCTGAAATGGAAGTTCAAGATCTCACAAAAAAGCAGTTGAAGGAGCTGGTTGCAGAGGCTCTTATCACGGAATTGACGGAACCAAATTACTTGTACAATGAACTTATCAAGGATGAGGAGAGGTTAGGTAAGTTGAGATTGGAGGGCAGAGATAGAGCAAGGGAGATTGCAGATAGAAAGCTTAAGGAGGTTTACAGGGCTGTCGGAATGACCTAAACGACTACCGACGAGCGAAGCGAGCCGTTGGCATTTTCACTAGTCTTGGTGGCGAGAGCCACAGAAATAAATGAACGATGATTGAGTGATCACTTGATCAATCAGTCAATCGATCAGTAACTCATCCACTTGCACACGACTCACTTCGCTCGTCACTCGTCACTGTTCGCTTGTATATACACACTAATCATACACCTCCTAAATCAAATCACCATCGACCAACCCGGTAGACTCTCCATATAACATCAAAATGCGTTGAACCTCTCTGTACTTTGAACAACACAAGATCAATGTCTCCAACAACTCCTCGCGCTTGTTCCCGCAAATGAACTCCTTCTTGCTAAAATACAATTCTTGGAACAGCTCAATCAACCGACTCTTAAATTTGAGCTCACACAGTTTCTTCACATAAATAACCAGAAAGTTCTTAAAACTCTTGGAATCTTGCAAACCTTTGTAAATCAAGATTTTGTTTTCAAGATGGTTCAACGAAATTACAGTCTCCAAATTCTCATACCCTTCCTTCATTAACATCACTTTCGAGATCTTATTGAGGAATTTACCCTTTCCTCTCCTCAAGATCTCATCGTTGGTGTGCGACTCCAAAAAGCCCAATAACGTTCCATCTTCAAGATTGTTCTGAGTCTTGGTCGAATCCCAGTATTGAGAACCAAATGCCCACCATGAATCCGAAATCAACGACCACGAACTCATATCCTTGTTGTAAAGATATCCGTTTCCGTTGCTCAATGTCACAATCGGAAGACCATTGGAGGTGATAGAACACATCGTCAAATTCTCGGATCTAGTTAACAGATCCCCATTCACAAATAAAAGTCCATTCGAGTCTGTCACCGTCTCTTGAGTGCTCAGCTTGTACAGCGGTTGAAGCAGAGGATACAGCGACGTCGGCTTGAAGAGAGATTTCCCCTCCTGTAAGTCCCACGCATGAACTTCACCAATGCTGGTAACAGCCAGAAGATACTGGTTTTTCAGCTCTAAAAACGATAATGGAGACCCCAATATCAACGGTGGAAGCAAACGACGTCCAGACGAACTGTAAACGACAATTTGGCCGTTCGTCGTAGAAAGAACCCAGTATTCGTCATTACCAGTAACTAGGTGAACTTTTTGCGGAATAAAATCAACAAAAAGCTGTTTCCGAGAATCCTCTGAGAATTTCTTTATCACTGCAATCCGTGTAGGTTGTGATTCATGTCCGTTTCCGTTATTTGCTTCCAAATAAGTCGTCTCGTCGTCCGGAAGCTCATGAACCACCATCACTCGTACTTTAGGTATCGAGATCCGAATGTTACTGAAAGAAGTTTGCGGATTCAAAACGACAGACCCAACGAAATCAACTGGATCCAACTCTCTTTTCTTCTTGCCGTTTGAAGTCACAGAATCGTCACGTTTTGCTATCTTGCTGACTTTCGACGAAAGCTCCCGTGGAACAGACGTCGATGGAGGGTCGAAATCTGTTGTTGAAACTAAACGTTTTTTCGAATCCTGGGCATTCTTCGCACTACCGTTACCGCTCATGGCTACTGAGTTACCAATGTTAGAGTTCTCTTTCTTCAAAGGAGCAACAGGCTTGGAAATCCTGGGTTTCTTAACACCTGAAGTGCTTGAACCAGACTCGTTTGATTCCCCAGTCGCATCTGGAGTTGTCTCTTTCCCTGTGTCCTCAGATATACTGTTCTGCGGCAGTTTGGAGCAGTCGATCACCGCTTTACTTCCTTGCTGTCCTTGTGCTTGTTGATTGTCTTTGCTATCCTCGTTCAACTTCACGGTCGCCAGCCACAAGTCCCTCGTCTTTAGCAGCTGGGGCAACTTCTGTTGCATCTGTGTGTCCAGATCCTTCAGTCCGCACTCTGGATCATCTTTTGTAACCACTTTTCCAAGCTCTTCGTCGCCAAAAACACCGATCAGAAGCTCTCCGGCGCTCGTAGTGATGAACAGGAACTTGCCATCATTACTCCAACAAATATCCTGTATCGTGTTGATACTGACCTCGTTTGCAATTATGAGCGGAGCACCAACAGCAGTGTTCCAGATCGCAACAGTGGAATCAGACGAAGCCGTTGCCAAAACATAGCTGTAGCGGCCTGTTGCTGGCGAAAAATCGGTTGGGTCCTCGTTTGCCTCGTTTCTGTACACGCAGGGCGAAAATTGAGTCATTGTGCACTTGAAACCGCGAGCGACTAGGTTGCACCAGCTTTGCCAGTCTGGTTCCTCGGGCTGTGAATTGCCAAGCAACGAGACAAGCGCAAGCTTCGCCTTGGCGGTGTTTGGACACGAAATCACACGGTCGTCGATCGTCCATGAGACACGTCGAACTGTGGCTTTACTGACTTTTGAGCTCGAGATGATGTTGTCGAGTTGTTGAGACACTTTGTAATGGAAGATACGGCCTTGACGTGGGTGTTCCTCGAGTGAATATTCCACGACATTCGAAACTTTATCGTCTCCAAGAGTAAGTAGATACTTGTTGCAAGTACGGTCAAAACAGAGTGCTTTCACGGCGACAGCACCACTGTTTTCGTCGGGTCCATCTACGCTGTGCAAGTTGAGAGTAGCGAGAATTTTGCGGTACAAAACGTCGTAAATGACCACCTCGTTGTTTGAAGATGAAAATGCAAGCAATTGGTCGTCCGCAGACCAACTCAAATCCAACAGCGATCCATTTGAATGGCGGAAAAGCTGTGTGGCTTTGGAAGAGCTCGGATCGTGTGCGTTTTCAATCAGATATGCCTCGCCGTTCTTGTATATTGCCGCCAAAAGTCCCTGATTCGACGCCAAATTGGCATACTTGAGAGATGAAACTTTACTTCGGCTTTTCACAATGACGACATTGACCGGCTCGGCCCGGAGGGCGGCCTTGTTCAGTTGTGGGGGAGGAGGACACTCGACCTTTGGTTCGAGGTTCGTGTTTTCACCATTTTCGGTGGTTTCAATCGGAGGTGCCGGGGCCGGCGTCCCAATTGAGACCGTGGTGGCCGTCTGGTACGCTGGATCGCCCTGCGTTCGAACTGGAGGAGGCGTAGGGCCCGCAGAGATCATATCACGAAACCCGTTCATGCTTCGAATGGCGATGTTTCCGTCTCCGCTTGCCGTAGCAACGTACTCGTTGCGCGGGTCAACAGACACAAACAGTGCCATATTCTTTTGTACCGACCCACTCACGAAGTACATCTTAGCCAAACTTGATTGATTGAGGTTTTGTTCAAAAACAAAACACTATAAAACTCGTGTATGTTGTTTTTCATGTGTGGGTTTTTTTTTTCTCGTATTCTCTGTCAGAATAAGATATGGGTCTCTAAAAATTTACCGAATGAAGAAACAAAATTTATCTCTCAGACAAAAAGAATGAATTTATATAGTGAAGGTCCATAAAGAACACACCACTCGCGCTAACTCCCGCTCCACGTCATCAAATACAAATATAATGGCTTCGGTCGAATATATGAGCGACTCCGGGTCGGATTACACGGAATACTGGATAGACTGGTTTCTAGGCAGTCGTGGCAATGAATACTTTTGCGACCTCGACGTTGAATATATTACCGATAGATTCAACCTCACAGGCCTCAACCAGTGGGTGGACCGGATTTCTTTGCTGGTGGATATCATCACAGACCGCACACAAATCAACGAAAACGAATCTGAACAAGCTCGTGCCAAATTGGAGGATAACGCAAAGTTCTTGTATGCTCTCATCCATGCTAGATATATCATCACGCTGCGCGGATTAAGCAAGATGCTTGACAAGTACCGTAATGGTGATTTCGGCTACTGCCCACGTGTTTTTTGCAAACTCACCAGGTTGCTACCTGTTGGTCTTAGTGATACTCCGAGAGTTTCCTCAGTGAAGCTATACTGCCCAAACTGCGAAGACCTGTACAACCCCAAATCTTCTCGTCACTCCTCATTGGATGGTGCATTTTTCGGGACTTCTTTCCCGGCAATGTTCTTCCAGACATATCCAGAACTGATCCCAACTCACAATGTCGATATTTACACTCCTAAGATCTTTGGATTTCAAATCCATGACTACGCTATGCTCTCACGCTGGCGACTTCTCCAAAAGGATAAGCTCGTGAAGAGACTTGACGAACAGGGAGTTTCTTGCGATGCGCCTGGCGGATTCGCAGAACCTCAGCAGGAAAACCTCGAGCAGGACAAGAATAGGGGAATGTTTGGTGTAACTAGGAAGAAGTGATGAGTGTAATAATGACTACTTAACTTTTTACGATTTTAGAACCGGTATGCGAGCGAATGACTAGCGAGTCATTTAATCAGTTATTTGAGTCTTTGTGGACACTCGAATGAAGTGCTTTCAGTGGGTCATTTTTGGTAAGCAGAACTGGCGAGGGCGCTAGTCGCTCGTCTTTTGGCGAATAATGACGAGCAAACGACTCTCTTTGCTTCATGACTTGGTCTCGTAAACTGTCGTATACTCTAATTGAATTTGTTCCGCTGAATAAGTCTAATTGTAGATTGACGAAATCATTGCCAGATTAGTGTCTGAGTACGGCGACAAACGGATTGATTGGATCGTCAAGAAGGGTGTATTTGGAAATTAATCGATATAATTTAATATCCCCAGATTTTTGATTATCTAGACTACTTTTTCACTGTTTTTTGGCTATAATATTTTTTTTTGCTACTATTTTTTTTATTCTCCATAATTTTGTACCTCCTTTCTTTCTGCTACCAAATTACCATCCTTTCCCATTCCCATGTCCCTTGAAACAGATACCAGAGTAGTTGAAAATCCTGACCTCCTCCATTTGGAACCGCCAGACTCCTCCACTCACGTGATCAACCCAGCGAATTTCTTCAATGATTCCTCACAAGACATCAAAGTTTTAGTGATCCTCAACCAACATATCAACCTCTCACGCACACAATTCCTTCAAACATGGAATTGCGCCGAAATTCGTATTTGTGGTGATGGAGGATGCAATCGATTGTACGAATTTTGTACTGAACAAAATGAAGGAAACCACCTCTTCCCAGACTACATTGTTGGAGATCTCGATTCCATCAGAGATGATGTTCAAAGTTTTTACGAGTCGAATGGAATCCCCGTCAAACAGCAAGCTTCCCAGTACTACTCGGACCTTGACAAGGTTCTGGCTCTCATCAATCTGAAAATCAACATCCCAGATCTCCAGCTTAATAACTATGATGATTACGACCAACTTAGTTCAGCAGAGCTGAATCTTACAGACAAAACTCAAAAGATTGTTCAATTGTTCCTAATAGGGGCTGTGGGTGGACGATTCGATCAAACTGTGTCAACCCTGAATAAGGTTTTGAAGTGCGAATCTTCCAGACCGAATTTCCGCTTCATTCTTCTCAATAATGATCATCACGAACTCGTTATATTCGTTCCAAAAGGGAAGAACTTTATTGCAGTTGACGATAGCATGGCCGTTCAAGAAGGTTTGAAAGTTGTTGGTTTGCTCCCTTTGGTAGCACCTACAGTCTTGTCAACACATGGATTGAAATGGGACGTTTCGAATTGGGATTCGTCTATGGAAGGGAGTGTGAGCTCCAGTAACCTGCTGGTCGGGGATAATGGGTTTTATATAAAGACGAGTAGTCCGATTTTTGTGAATATTGAGTTGTGAATTTATGACGAGCGAGCAATGACCGGCGAAGTGAGTCGCATCCCTGTTGATTACACCCGCCCCTCTTTATCTATACCTACTCCCATAAATTAATCAGCTAACAGTAAATGATAGCGAGTAGAAATACAAATATTGTTGCAAGCACCTTTGAGTTTGATTGGACTACTTAGTGAGACTTATCAATTTGATCAAACTATCCACATAAGCGATGACTCGCTTCCCGTCATTCACTCATTGCCAAACCTTCATTCAGCTATATCTGGAAAAACGGATCCTTACTCAAATTCTCCAAATAATCCTGTAAATTCAACTTCCCAGAGCCCACCTGGTTGTACGGATTAGTCTCTGCAATTGGATATATACCTTGCAATGGTGATAATGATGGGGTCCCACTAACGCTACCAATAGTAAACTGATTCTCGACCGAACCAGTCACACTGGTCTCCACTATACTACCATTACCAGAAGGGTGTTCTGAACTGGTACTAGAAAACACCGAACGAGCAACTTCTTGGTGGTTCGATCCACTGGATCCACTGGATCCGCCAAACCCAGTAAATCCTAGATTATTCAAATCATTTTCAGGCGACCATGTCTGCGCAGTCTCAATATCATTTTGATCGAAAAGACTGAAATTTCTACTCAAGGCACCCAATTGACCAAATTCCTTCATTAACTCTTGCAAATAATCTTTTCCCTCCGTAAAAAACAAATCATTGAGATCAACTGATTTGGGTGAGGTCTCTTGTGTCACCTGCCTTTGAATATCCCCGTGGCCCGGATTCTTTTTGTGATTCAACACGAATTTATCAAATTCCTCCTTTTTTTCATCCTTGAAATAGTTCAAAAACAGCTTTGATATGACTGTTCCTTTCCAGCACGAGGCAAATTCATTTCTCAAATTCAGGTTATTGAAGTAGTATTCTTTCAAGTAGTGAAAAGTAACCATCAGAAACCCCTCGTGCGCGCTCCCATCTCTCCCATCAAAACCATCATTCAGCCATTTCAAAACCACAATTGAATCCGCACCATTTGAAAATCCCGATAAAAGTGAATCAAAATTCATAAATGATGAATCAAACGTCCTCAAGAACATAGTGTATATCCATAACATACTCCTGTCAATCAAATTGTGGATTTTTGTCATGAAAAGTCGTTCAGTTCCTTTGAAAAACTTCCTAAAGTTTTTATACGATGTGAGTTTTCCGTGCAAAGCAGCAGACTGGTTCATGTATTTCAGAAAATCGCAGGTGAATTTGAATAAAACCAGAGCAGATTCTGAGGCCTTAATAGTGTGCTCAGCATCATCATCATTGCTCTCGATCGAATCAGATTCTGCGTTCAAAAACAAAAGGTAGTGAAGACAATTCAACAAAGAGTGAAGTGTCAATCTCATTTCAAGCTTAGATTCTTTTGGAACATTGAAAATCTTCTCAATTGGATCATCGACCCGCATATTTCCCACAAGCTCTTCGCTGTCAATTAACTCGTAAATTGGAAGCAACTGAGTATCCGCAAACTGCTCAATTTGCTTGATAAGAGACATAAAATCTGACCTTTTGCAACCATCGTCCGGACTATTACAAAGACGAATGGCTTTGCGAACAAATTTGGCCACCTCAAACTCGGTTTTGATGTCCTTGTTTAGGGCATTCTCATAAATGATCCGCTTCATCTCGAGGCCTGTTACGCTCACGGATTGACCACGAGTAAAATCGCTCAGTATTGCCGAGTCCTTTGCACTCAATTTCGGAAATTTCACGTCGAACTCGTCTAAACTGATGATCGGAGGCGTTCCATGATCAAACGAAGTCAAGGAATCTAAGTGAACTAATTTGTAAAATATTCTTCTCCACACGTTGTTCACTCTTTCATCTTTGAAAAACTCCGCAAAATTGTCCGGATCCCGATTGGCCCCCAATACTCTGCACATCTGGATGATCATGGAAAGGGATAGAGAAGATTCATACAGGTCATCCACCATTTCCGGTGAGTACCTTTGATAATATCTCAAAAACATGAGAACCTGAATATTTCTTAGTGTAACCGACCGATAAATATTACTAGAACTTGGTGCGCTTTGTATCAAATTCCTTGCGAGTCCGACATACTTAGGACCGATTTCAACACCTAATTTAAGCATCGTTGCCAAATCCTCATTGAGCTTCGGATCCTCAAAAAACTGCTTCGTATCAATCGAAAGATACCCAAATCTCATAATAAGTAATGTCAACGATACAATTGACAAGTTCTGTTGATGAGTCACGTGGACAACAACGTTCCCATCGTTCCTCTTGCTGAAAACGTACGTCATTTCCTCTCTGAATATAGACTCATCGACAAAAGGAACGATATGATAAACATGAGTGAAAAATCGATCAACAAGAGCTTCTAGCACAAACATCGGAGGTAAAACTTCTGCTACCATCAGTAAAAGTTCTTCACTAGTTTTCAAATGACCTCTATTGTCATTCAAGGTCAGCTCTGTTTCTTCGGCTTTTGGCATAGCACAAACGTCCAACTGTTGATTGGCGTATTTTCTCGCTATGGCCTGTTTTCTCAATGCTTCGGCACGCTCACTTCCGGGTCTCAATTTCTGTTCTTCTAAATAAGTGTCGTAAACCTGTTTGTTCATTTCTTGCATCGGAGTGAAAAGACGGTATAATCTCTTATCTCCAGCGATAAGGGTAAGGTAGCTAGTCGTCCCGCAATGGAGTACACGGTTTTCCTTGAAAACCATGCCATCAAATTTGTTCACCAAATCAAGCACAGGATCATCGTCATTCTCACTTTCCTGCATGAAATCTGTCATAGTAAACGATAAATCACTGTAATTATTCAAATTGATATTATTGAGTTGCAAAATCTTCTCTAACTTGTTCACTTTCATCTTCAATTTGATGATTTCGTTGCTAAGTTGATTTCTGTTGTTACCCTCTGATGCCTTTTTTGCATATCGACACTCCCAGTTATTCTTCACACAGAGAGAACATGGAACTGCTCGATCGCACTTCACTTTCCTCTTGCGACAAGACTCGCACGATGTTGGAATTCGATTTCTGCTTTTTCGGATTTTGCATTCATTACTTGATTCGGGTTTTGCTGTCGGAGTGGGGCTCATGGCAAAAAGAGAGACAATAAAAGAATATAGTAGAGGAATAGAACTACATTATTGATTCAATTTGCCTTTTCTTATGCTGCAGAAATAAAAAATCTAGTACATTTTGAGGAGTGTGCTTATGTAAGCATAATTTGTTTAAGGCGGTGCAGTGCCATCGAAAGCATATATAATAGCAAGCATTAGCGAACTTAAGTTAGACGAGCAAACGACGAGCAAATTGAGTCATTCGCAAGCCGTTTATCCGTTCAGAACTCCCTTCGCATGTCGCTGGCTCCTTCACTTGTTCACCACTCGTACCACTTGCACCACTCATCGTCCACTGTCGTTCAATTCGCTAAAAGGGGGTATTCAGTTAAATTATAAAAAGTAAAAAGAACAAAATAGAACCTTGGATCCGCAAACCAGTGCATACTAGTCTTCCCAAGGATTTAACTAACAAAAAAGAAGATTCAAGCTCGATAGACGAGCAACACTAGCAAGACGAGACAAAAACGAGCCAAAAATGATTTGCCCCGTTCGTCATTCGCTCACCCGGAACGCTCCGCTCGTCACTTACTCACTCACTCCTCGCTTCACTCGTCATTTCGCTTTGCTCGCCGTTTAGTACTCCTCCTCATCATCTGGGAATGTATCAGCACCCAACTCAACGTAATCTCTCTCCAAAGCAGCCAAATCCTCTCTAGCCTCAGCAAACTCACCTTCCTCCATACCTTCACTCACATACCAGTGAACGAAAGCACGCTTCTTGTACATAAGGTCGAATTTTCTATCAATCTTCTGCCAAGCATCAGCAATTGCAGTAGTGTTAGAAAGCATACAGACAGCTCTGCTGACGTCAGCAAGCTCAGATTCAGTGGTTTGAGTTGGCTTTTGGTAACAGATACCAATTTTGAAACCAGTTGGACACCAATCAACCAATTGAACAGTCTTCTTAGATTTGATAACAGAAACAGCATTTTGAACATCTCTGTTCACAACATCACCTCTGTACAACAAACAAGTGGCCATATATTTACCCATTCTTGGATCACATTTGACCATTTGGTTACCTGGCTCGAAACAAGCAGCAGTAATCTCAGAGACTGAGTTGGCTTCGTGAGTCATTCTACTCTTAGACATAACTGGAGCGTAAGAAACCAATGGGAAATGGATTCTTGGATATGGAACAAGATTGGTTTGAAATTCATTCAAATCAACGTTCAAAGATCCATCAAATCTCAAAGATGCTGTCACCGACGAGACAACTTGGGCGATCAAGTTGTTCAAATTGTTGAAACTTGGTCTAGCAATGTTCAAGTTCTTACGGCACATGTCGTAAATTGCCTCGTTATCCACCATAAAGGTACAATCAGCGTTTTCAAGAGTGGTATGGGTAGTCAAAACAGTGTTGTATGGCTCAACAACAGAGGTAGAAACTTGTGGAGCAGGATAAACTGCAAATTCAAGCTTGGACTTCTTACCGTAGTCATTCGAAAATTGCTCAAGAAGCAAAGATCCCAAACCTGAACCAGTACCACCACCAAGAGAATGTGTGAAAAGGAAACCTTGCAAACCATCACATTGATCGGTCATTTTTCTAAGTCTGTCACTGATGTCATCCAAAAGCTCTCTACCAACAGTGTAATGACCTCTGGCATAGTTATTAGCAGCATCTTCTTTACCAGTAATGAGTTGTTCTGGGTGAAACAAGTTCTTGTATTTTCCAGTTCTCACTTCATCAACAACATTTGGTTCCAAATCGACGTAAAGCGCTCTTGGAACGTACTTTCCTGCACCAGTTTCAGCGAAGAAGGTAGAGAATCCTTCTTCACCTCCCTTTGGACGTGTTAGTCCCTCTTGCAAGTATCCATCTGGAGTGATTCCATGCTCCATGGAGTACAACTCCCAGCACGCGTTACCAATCTGGCATCCGGCTTGACCAACTGTGAGAAGGGGAAAGGATGTTAGTATATCGATTTGTAATAGTAGGTAATCGCCACCCATAATACTCACCGTTAACGGAAATAACTTCTCTCATGATTCCTATTGAATGATCTCAGTTGCGCAACCTTTGCTGTAACAATAACAATAACCTGAGAAAGTAATACTTTGTAAACACTGAAGTTTTGTAAAGAATCAATTAGTTGGTTGTTAGATCTCCTTGTTTTGTCTGAAATGTTGTTTGTTTACAAATTGTAAACAAAAATTTTGGCGTTCATGCTGGTTGTGAAGCCCTGCAGAGGGATCTTGCGCGAACTGCGCGAACATACGCGTGTTGATATCTTGCCGTTTTGGGTTCAAAAAATATAGGGCTGTGGGGCGGTGAGCCGGGTAAAATGCTGACAGCTGTCCTTGAGGTGTGGCGGTGTACTGCACATTGGCATATGCACATACATGCAGTAACACGAACAATGCTCACAAGTGAGATCCTGTCTGCACAGCCTGAGACGAACATGACCCCACATTTGGAGCGTTGACCACTTGCAGGCTATTTCGTAAATGCTGCCATCGACTCATTTGCAAGATGAAGCCAAATCCGACTGCAATCTCTTGAGACTGTTCAACTATCATCAAGAAAGTTTTTGCACAGCAGAAAACAGACATAGTTGTACTATCTTGCTTCCGTTA
Source organism: Ogataea pini (assembly GCA_003707665.2). Classification (NCBI taxonomy): domain Eukaryota; kingdom Fungi; phylum Ascomycota; class Pichiomycetes; order Pichiales; family Pichiaceae; genus Ogataea; species Ogataea pini. Next base: position 143,614 of record PPKL02000016.1, on the reverse strand, counting down.
ACGCTATGAGAAAACTACAAGCAACCGCTGTGGCAGCTTTTAGCTTTTTACTGCAACAGGTGACCAGTTCCTCTCTGCTGTTGCCAGAAAACTACGACTTTCACGACCCAGACACCGGAACCTACTACTATCAACACGAAAGAGTCTTGGCTACCACCAACTACCAGCAATATAATTCATTTGTTAACCAGCCTTATGTATCGAACGGATACATCGGCGCAAGAGTTCCAAACCTCGGATTTGGTTTCACCTATGATCAAAATGAAAATCTCACCAGTTCTTATTTGGAAAACGGTTGGCCCTTGTTTGATTCACGTTTCGCCGGTGCATTTGTTGCCGGTTTCTACGATGCACAGCCAAATACTACAGGCACCAACTTCCCCGAACTGCTTGCCGATGGCTATGAAAGCGTCATCAGTGTGATTCCCCAATGGACAGACTTTCTGCTTGATGCAACAGTCAATGGAACCCAGTACTATTTGGATCCAAAACAGACAAATGGCTCTTGCTACCAAATCACAGACTATTTCCAGGAACTCAATATGGCAACTGGAGTGGTAACAACTTCGTATACTTGGTTGGGTATTCTTGATGTTTCTATTTCCATTCTTGCACACCGTGAAATTTCTACATTGGGAGTTGTCAGTTTAAATGTCTCAAAACCTTGCGATGTCTCAGTCGAAGTGAACTTTATTGATCTACTAGATTTTGAATCTTCCCAGAGATGTGTTCTTGGTGAGCTCGGCATTGATGAAAAGAACCCTTTCATCAGGGTCCAGCCGCAAGGAATTGATTACAAGAATGCCGTTGTGTATTCTGTTGTTGATGTTTCAGCCGATGTTGAGCCGATTTTCGAGGTGTCGGATACCAAAATTCAGATCTCGAGACCGTTGATTTGGCAAAACAATAATTTCGCATCGGTTACAAAGTACACTGGTGTGGTTTCAGACGATCTGCTCGAGTCAAACTCGAGTATTTTGGCTTTTGATGTTGCAAAACAGACGGCAGTTGATGCTTCTGGTCAATCTTGGGGCAAATTACTTGTTTCACATTCCGCCGCATGGACTGAACTCTGGTCAGACGTGAAATTTGAAGTGGAAAATGACCCATTTTTAACACTCAGTGCTGAAGCAAGCATCTATCATCTTCTGGCAAATACTAGATCCTCTTCAACAGGTCTCACTAGTGCTGTCGGTGTCTCGGGACTCAGTTCTGACTCTTATGGAGGTCTTGTATTCTGGGACACTGATCTGTGGATGCTTCCTGCTTTGCTACCACTCGCACCAGAAAACGCTGTGGCTGTGTCCAATTATCGTTCCTATACTCACCACCAAGCCCAGCTCAATGCAGCTGAAAACGGGTATAATGGCTCTGTTTATTCGTGGACGTCTGGTCGTTTTGGAAACTGCACAGCTACTGGTCCATGTGTCAACTACGAGTATCATTTGAATGTGGCGATTTGCTATTCTGTTTGGAAAACTTATCTGAGTGGTGCAGTTGATGATTGGCATCTTGAGAGCTATGGCTGGCCGATTTTGAAAGACACTGCGGAGTTTTTCAGTGACTACGTTCAATACAATGAAACACTACAGAAGTATACAACACATAATCTCACAGATCCGGACGAGTACGCAAACTTCAAAGATAATGCTGCGTACACAGCGGTCGGAATCTCTCAAGTTATGAAGTGGACAACTCTGGTAGCAGAACATTTAGGACACCAAACCGACAGTCAATGGAAACACATCATGGAAAACATGTATCTCCCAGAGTCTCCCGAAAATATCACTCTTGAATACGACACCATGAACTCGAGTGTGTTAATCAAACAGGCAGACGTAGTGCTTATCTCTTATATTGACGATCAAGACGATGCTTTTGTCAAGTATTTTGACTATGACAAAACCAGGGCCCAGAACGATTTGGGCTATTATTCGCAGCACCAGTCATCTCAAGGCCCTGCCATGACGTTCCCTGTCTTTACTGCTGTTAGTCAGAAGCTAGGTGACGTTGGCTGTGGTTCGCAGTCCTATTTGTACAAGTCTGTTGATCCTTTCATTAGGCTGCCATTTGCTCAAATGAGCGAACAAAACAATGATGATTATGACACAAACGGTGGGACCCATCCAGCATTTCCCTTCAATACGGGTCATGGAGGAATTGTTCAAAGCTACTACTTTGGTCTCACTGGTATCCGTTTCAGTTACAACATGTCTGACTCCAACAAAATTGAAAGAGTTCTTCATTTTGACCCGGCAAGACTGCCCCTCTTGGCAGGGGATGTTAAGATTTTTGGGTTCAAGTACCTCAATGAGTCTCTTGACATAAGCATTGGATTAGAAGAGGCTGTTATTAGTCACAACAATAAGACTAACACCAGCATTTCTATATATGTTGATAGCAGAAACGAAAAATCAGGAAACTATGTCCTGCTACCAGGGGGAAATTTGACTATTCCGGTTTTCAAAGGTGGTTCCAATTTTGAAGGGTCTTTGACAGAATGTTTTGCATATCCTTATGCAATTTCATCAGCTCGGGATGGTGACATTATCGAATCCATTATTGACGGAGACAATTCCACAACTTGGCAGGCACTGAACAAAGACGAAAACTCACAAATTCTGGTGGACCTCAGCTCTGTTCAGCAATTTAGCAATGGTATTATTGTTTGGGGTAGCAGACCTGCTTCCAACTTCTCCATTTCAATGTTACCGGGGGATTCGGATTACGTCAATGTTTCCACATGGGAAGTATCTCCTATTCTGGAAAGTCATGAAGTTCATGTGACGAGTGCTTACAATGCCAGCGACGTTGAGGTGAAAATCACGAGCCCCAACACTACATTGTTTGACTTTGGTGGTATTGTTGAGGCCCGTTTCGTTGTTTTAGAGGTTTACGGGGCACTCGATGATGATGATAGTAGTTATGGTGGACAAGTTGCTGAGTTCGCTTTGTTTAAGTGACCAATCTTCTTAGTTTACTCTGTGCAAATGGACTCTCTAGTACTCCTTTTTTTATACTTTTTAAGAATGTACTAAGTTTGTATCCCCGAGTAGACCTTTATAGTTTCAGTCCAACTTCTGCAATCATACACAGATGATCGCTTGGATATTCATTTTCTCTTGGTTGGCCTGGACCCATTTCTTCTGGATGAGGCAATTTCAGCAGCTTGTGCAAGACGATATCGTTTTCTTCTTCGAAAGTTTCCAATCTTTCACATTGAGTTTTATCTTCCTCTAAATCCCAATCCCGGATCACAAACAAATAATCCAACAATCCTCTCCAGGCATGTGCCCAATTAGAAAAGAATGGCTCGTTTCTGTCGTTGTCGAGACCCGAGTTTTTAGGGTCTACCGTTTGGTATCCAAGCGAGTACAAAGACATGGCTCTCGCTGGAAGTTGGTTGTGTAGCTGCTGCATTTGATTGACCAATTGCAACTGTTCTGGAGTGGCTTCGTAAGTGTCTGGAACAGGAGATTCTGGTTGATTTTCGCCATATTTCTCAATATTTCCACCTTCTTCGTCCGCAGCAGTCTCGCCTAATCTTGCCTTGGAAAATTGGTAAGACGTGGAGCATGAAAGGACAGTCAGACAGCGGTCGTCATATTTTGTTGGCTTGGAACAAATGGAGAGGTATGGAGAGTCGTAAGGTTGGGAATTGAAGTCACCAGCAAAGAATTTCCATACTTTTGATATCTCAGGATGAAGAAGTTTGATTCGTTTTTCAAATTCACAAGAATTCCGCAGAACAATATAGGTTTGTCTGGTTCTTTCAAACGTTCCAAACGGATGCCAAAAGAGATGTGTGGTACCAATAGTGATTACTTTGTCTGGATGTTGTTTCAATTTGAGTGCAACGAGGATTCCTACGTTTTGAGTCACTGTTCGAGGTTCAATCGAAGCAGTCTGTTCCTTATCGTAGTCGATGTAGCTGACATCAATGACCTCAAACAACGACCGTTTATAGAAAACTGCAACACCATGGTTTTTGCTTCCGGAACGGTAGAATTTGTTGTCGTAGCCCAACTTTGCTAGCTCCTCTTTCCAGTAACTGCCGTATTGAATGTAGTCCATTTCTTGAACACACATAATTTCGGTATCATAGTGTTTAAGCTCCGCAAGCAGAACTCTAGAACGTTTTCCCCACTTCAGTATACTGCCGTTATCGGGGAACAACAGACGTCTGATGAGTGCCTGTGCAAGGAGGTTATAAGTCATGATCTTGATGTTGAATAGGGATGATGGTTCTGGGGAGGTGGTGGAATTTTGAATGCTGTGATCCACAGGCAAAAGCTCACGTTTGATGAATCCAGAAGTGTCATCAGGTTTTGAAAGCTGTGCCTTTTTTTCCCTCTCTAAAGCCCGTTGTCTTCTCACTTGTTCGATCATCTCTGGAGTCATACGTACTTTAGTCTTTTTGGGTTTCTTGATTTTCTGGGGTGGCACCGACTGGGCCGGCAGTGCAGCTGGCTGTGCAGACAGTTCAACTGGCTGTGGATCTTCCGACATGTCTACTCGGTTTGGGTGGTCACTGGTGCACACCAAGATTATGAATACTCAAAGCTTACTCAGCAAACTGAAATGTTCCACAAATTAAAGGTTTGAAAAAAAAATCTCAAATGGGGAATTTCTGCACCCTATGTCACACCCCCTGCTTACTCGCGAAAAGTTACAAGAAATCAATCAATCACATTTTGTTCATGCTACAAGAAAAAACAAAGTACGAGTTTTGAAGACTACGGTAATTACAATCAAAGTCAAACAATCACCACCAATATGGGCGACGAACAAACCAACAGTAACAGAGTTGTGGACAATGGTGCTCATGAACAAGCTAGCATGTCTTTGCTTTCCGAAACGATACAGACACGACAGGACATTGAGACGCTGTTCAATGTGATCAGAACGAAGCAAAGAGAATGCAAGGATCTCGAGAATGAGACGAGGTATTTACAGGAGTATGTTGGGTCACTTATGGCCACTGGGACGTTGAAGAAGTGACCAGCCAAACCCGAAGTGATTTATCTCGAGGTGACGTAATGTAACTTCGAGGGCCTGTAGTCCCCGATCGCCCCCTTATACATCCTTGCACCATATTGATATTTGCTGGCGCCAAATATTGTTTCTCGAGAAAAAAGGGACAATAAAAAAGAGGGAACAAAAAACCAATGTTTTTCTTTGTCTCCTTCTTTTCCGAATCAGTGGAACGGACGATTACCATTAGTCAGATGGAGAACGAGAACACGAACTTTTTAGCACGAAGACGGGACCCGGTGATTCCGACTCTTTCGGGTCTCGGAGCCTATCAGCAAAATTTTGAAAACACTAAAACGCTCAAGGTCAATCGACATGGGCGCAACACCCTGAACGCTCCCACCACAGCGCAGCTTATTATGTCCCAGCGTGATCCAAACCGGATGGTGGATGTTTGTGAGGACTCTGCGGACTCCTCGTCGTATGTTTTAGGTGATAGCAATGGAGATTTTAGCGATTCTGAGGACGGGAACGTCAGCGGGTTGAAAAGAAACACATCGATTCTGCTTACGGTCAATAACAGAGGTCCAGGCGCCATTTTGGGATCGATATCAAGCTCGAGCAGCTCGGAATCGGGCGGAATCAAGAGAAACAAAGTTGCCGACCATGAAGTTGAGGTCCAGGACGATGGCGAGGTGGCAGACATAGAGGACAGCGATGATGAGGAAGGGGATAATAGTGATGACGATGAGGATGACGATGGTGGTGATGAAGGTTACGAGGACGGTGACGACGAGGACGATGACGAGGCTGAGGGAAAAGAAAGCGCCAGTGAGGATCATAGCGAGAAAAATACTAGCGGTTCTGACTTGGAATCTCCTCTCGGCTTGCTTTCGAACCCAACTGCTTCATCGCTTTTGGGGAAATCGACTGCTGTAACTACAGCGGTGGCAGCGAAAACCTGGGAATTGGACGTCACGTCAACTTCTCCACGCGATATGGATAAAAATGATCCATTCACGCATCCAGAGGTGGTTGTTGGAAGTTCACTGAATATGCAATCGCCTGTTGAACAGGGCTACACGAAAGTTCATATCAAACCTCACGGACAACCCCTTGCACCAAGAAACACCCCATTGATTTTACAAAACATTGCATCGTCGCCAGTGTCGTATGCATGTCCATTCTACGATACCTTGGAGTATAATCCAAACTGTCCTACCAATGAATCACTTTTGCTCACGATCTTGGACCATGAGATTGACAATTTGGACAACAACTCAAGCAAGAAAGAGCACGTTAGTTTGGGCGAGCATTTTTATCGATTATTTTATCGTATACTTCATTTCGGTGATATGTGTCCTGGTGAGTATTTATCGAAGTATCCTTGGGAGAGATACTATGATATGTCTGAGACTTTGCACGAAAATGGAGAGGAGGAGGAAGAGGAGGAGGAGCAGTTCAATTTTGATATGATTCCTTCGAGTCCTGTTATTAATCCTTTTGTTTCCAAGTCTGATTCTCTACGGCTGAAGAAGCAGCACACCTATGTTGCGAGTAGTTTATAGTATTGATTTGAGTATATAATTAGTGTTCGTTTTTCACCGGTATTCGTTGTGGCGTATGTACATGTATGTATATCTTTTATTTTACATATTTTTCTCTTTTAAATTCCCCAGCTTTACTCAGGTTTCGATCTTTGAGCAAAATTGTTGAGGAATAGAGGCTGGTACCGCACCATTCGCCTAAAGACTTGATACAACATGGTTTGGCAGAGAGATTATTGGTTAAATCTTGAACGATTCGACTTTTGATCCCGGGAATATTGCTCAATCCTCCTGTGAGAATAATGTTTGAAAGAAGGTCTTTTCTGATATCGATTGGCAATTCTTGTAGTGTTTGTATGATGAGTTGGATTGGTGCTTTTTCTTCAGAGTCGTTTGATGACCAACTTTCCTTTGGTTGCAAGAGAAGCGATTCTATTGGTTCATAGAGCAGCGAATTCGGTAATTTCTGGTTCTCAAAATCGAATGTTCCCGGAGATTCATCATGGTTTGCTCTCACGTAACATAAAGTCATTATGAGATGTTCAATTGAGTCAAAAGATGGACTGTATTGTTCAAGTTTTTCCGCATACAGATAATGAAGTCTATGGCCAGCTCTATTAGAGAACTTGATGTGATTATTGAGCATCCTCAAGTCAAAAATCGGCTGTATTGTAGTGAAATTCCAGCCCAAATCTACCACCAGGGCGTTTCGAGATCCTGAAGATACCACGTTCATGAGAGAGTTGTCTAGGAATGTAACCGATCGAACCTGGAGACGCGAGAGTAGCACATCTGTAAATATCTGTTTGTACCTGTCATTAAGAAGGGTGTTTATGGAGAGCAAAACCTTGAGACGGATGATATTGAGGTGGTTTTTTTTGAAGAGAGATAATAGGAGATCGAAGAGGTGAGTTTCTAGGTTGTACTGGAACGAACCGACGGGGTTCTTTGTTTCGCGGTATTTAAGCAAATTTGGCTGAAGGAGGTAACGGAAGTTTAGCAAGTCCTCTGTTTCAAAATGATTGGGGTTGTTTGGTTCAAGAGAGAGTAATTGTTTGGATTGGAAGCGAGACGTTGGTATTTTGATTAATGGTTTGGAATCGCCAGCTATTCCAAGTTCTATAAATCGCGAGCCAAACTTAAGTACCACTGGAATTGATTTGACTGGGTTTGTGTGAGATGGGGTGGGCGAGGCGCTCATGGCAAGGCGGTGGTTTGTTGCTGAATCCGGTCAAATTACTAAGTAAACTGGAAGAGTTGGAGTTTTTGGGTAGTAAAAATTGTGGCTTGTTGCGGCGCAGTAATACGCCACAAATAATTCAATCCACACTTTTCTAGATAAAAAAAACTAATTAATTCATCTTCTCTTGATTCTTTTCTTATCATCCCACGCCATTGCACACCATTGAGTATCATCATGGGAGCCGTTTTATCACTACCGCTGATGCCTCTGACTATGGCGGGTAACTGGCTGGCGTCTTGTCTTGGGGCATCACTATGTTCTTGTTGTATGAGCTCAAATATGAATCCTCTTGCCGGAACGTTCAAATCTTCAGTGGCTACAAGGGTGACATACGCATTGATTTTTTTGGTGAACTCAATTCTGTCGTGGATATCTCTCAGTCATTCGCTTACACGATTTGTGGAAAATCTCACATGGGGTTTGTTCAAATTCGGCAATGTCTATTGCAAAGAGCACGGATGTATTGGGTTCACAAGCGTTCAACGGCTCAATTTTTCGCTGGGAGTTCTACATTTAACACTTGCCGGACTCCTTGTTGGAGTCCGTTCTACCTCAAATCCGCGTGGCGTTATACAAAACGGTTATTGGATGACAAAAATAGGAGTTTTGATTTCCCTGACCATCACAACGTACCTGATACCAGACAAGTTCTTCATTTTCTGGGGCAACTATCTGTCTATTATCTTCAGTACGCTATTTATTGCCATTGGGCTGATTCTTCTTGTTGATTTTGCTCATGAATGGGCAGAAACGTGTCTGGAACGCATAGAAGAGGGAGAAATTTACCTTAACGATGCGAGTGACGACGAAGGAGGCACCTGTTTCGAAGGTTCCTCATTCTGGAGAAGTCTTCTGGTGGGAGGAACCCTCACAATGTACTTAGGAGTCGTTGCAATGACGATTGTGATGTACATTTACTTTTCACAGACTGGATGTACGCTAAACACTACGGCAATCACACTGAATTTGGTGTTTGTTCTTTTAGCTACAGGTCTCTCTGTTGCTCCCGTGGTTCAAGAATACAACCCAAACGCCGGGCTGGCACAGTCTTCGATGTGCTGTATTTATTGTACTTATTTGGTTTTCAGTGCTTGTTTGAGTGAGCCAGACGATAAGTTGTGCAATCCGTTGGTGAGGTCCAGCGGAACTCGTACAATTACCATCATTCTTGGAGCCGTTTTCACGTTTATTGCCGTTGCGTACACAACTACGCGTGCTGCAGCGAACTCTGCTTTCAGTCACGGTGGTTCAAACGGTAATTACGCAAGCTCAGAGCATTACGATTCGGTTATGGAAGTGATCACACAGCCTCCACAAACGCGGAACGAGATGCGTATTGAGGCCATTAGACAGGCTGTTAACGAAGGTTCTCTTCCTGAGAGCGCTCTGCGTGATCCGGCATATTTTGATGACTCTGATGATGAGTTGGGTGAAGAGAAGAACTTTACAAAGTACAACTACTGTTTGTTTCACATTATTTTTTTCCTTGCAACTCAGTACATTGCTGCTCTTTTGACAATCAATGTTGGCTATGAGCTTGACAATGGTGGGTTTATTCCTGTTGGACGGACTTATTTCAACACGTGGGTTAAGGTTATTAGTTCTTGGTTCTGTTTTTTGTTATATATTTGGACTCTTGTGGCCCCGGTACTATTTCCAGATCGATTTTTGTGAGCATGTTGACGAGCAAAGCAACTCATTTACGAGGAAAGACTGAGGAATCACGGACGAAGCAAGTGACTATTGAGGTGTATTCGAGGAATATCTGAGGAAATTTTGAGGATCCATAGAGGAACAACGACTTTGCAATGGACGAGCAAAGCGATTCATTAGAATTATTCCTGTTTTCAAATGACTGTTTTTCAGACCCTGAAAAATTGCACAGCCTGAATTATGTTTTTGACGTTTACGTTTAAACAACACAACCGTTGTCATTAATAGTGATTCACTTCTAACGTTACTTGAAGTTGTCGACTTGGTTAGTTATAGGGGATTCTCGTAACTCCTCCAATTCAACACCCTGGACGCGTTCTACTAAAAGGGTGTCAAAATCTCATATAGCCGAAACGGTAGCACATATGGTAGCATACTTTTTTTTTTTTTTTTTTTTTTTTGTGCCCCTCTTCCACATCAAGTCGTATATAAGAGGAAGAAAATTTCCTGCTGAACCAAAAAAAAAAAAACAATTTGCCAAGTAAAATCAGCCAAAAAAAATTCGGTTTCTCATTACCTCATCGATTACATAATGGAAGATGGAGATTTGAGCCGGTTCAATAGAATCAAGACGCATTTTCCATCTGCGCGAATCAAAAAACTGATGCAGAGCGATGAAGATATTGGTAAAGTGGCTCAAGCTACGCCGGTGGCGGTGGGGCGCGCTTTAGAGTTGTTTTTGTGTTCACTAGTGGAGAAATCTATGGAGACAGCCGGCGGAGAGCAAACGAAAAAAATTACCATACAAATTCTCAACAAGACGATTGAGAAAAATGAACAGTTTGATTTTGTTGTGGGGATCTGTGACAAATACTTAAACAAGGGCAGCGGAGGCAATGCTGGAGGGTCAGTCGGTGCGACTGCACAATCATCAGTTTCGGCGTCATCATCCTCAACTAATTAAGCGTTTCGCTTTATCAATTGTACGACTGTATTCCGCTTTGTTAAGTAATGTATTATGTAAGAATGATCGAATTCGAGAAACAGGCTATGACGTAATGGAAATAGGCGGGGGACTTTGCTGTGCAGTGGGTGAGTGCGTTCCGCGAGTGGCGGGTGAACGTGGCAAATACTTAACTTTGGCTATGAAGTTGTGCTGAACTCCGGTTCTTCTGAGCGTCAACTCACCATTGTTGAGTATCGTCAACTTCGATCAAGACTCTCACGGAGTTCCATGTATCGAAACACCGCCACATATTAGATATTTTTGTATGTCGCGAAAAGCCAGATGCCCAGGGAGACCGAGGGGAAATGATTTACCAGCCACATTTGCGCCACCAGCATATGCGTATAAAAGAATCATGATTTCCCCTTAGATTACAAGTGCTTTGTTTTACTCCCATCAACATTGGAAGATTCAATTGACTTGTAAGATTGACGATACAGGTTCTTCTTTCTTGCTTACAGAGGCCATTTGCTTTGATTTAATAGTCGATTGGGTATAGGCCTTATCAAATCAGTTCAATCATGTCCTCTTCGCACATCCAACCCACCAAATCCTTCACTAATCCGTTCCACTTGTCTCTTAAGAATTTGCAGTCAGATTCTAAATTTCAAGAGCCAATTTACTATGTGGGAGTGGATGTTGGAACCGGCTCGGCAAGAGCTGCCGTTGTCGACCAAACAGGTGCCATTTTAGGACTGGCAGAGAGACCAATTACCAGGCACGAGTTGAAGGCAAATCATATTACTCAATCTTCAACTGAGATTTGGGAGTCTATTTGCTATTGTACGAAAACGGCAATGGCCCAATCTCACATTGACCCATCGAGAGTTTTGGGTGTGGGATTCGACGCTACATGTTCATTGGTGGTAATCAACGAATCTACGGATGAGCCAATGGCTGTTGGTCCAGACTGGGAAGACAATCTGGAAAACATCATTCTATGGATGGACCACCGTGCCGATGTGGAGACAAATGAAATCAATGCCACTGGCGATGAGTGTCTCAAATATGTGGGTGGGAAAATGTCGATTGAAATGGAACTGCCAAAGATGAAATGGCTGAAAAACCACATGCCAAAGGATAGTACCGGAGTTCCGCAGTTTGAAGGCTGTAAATTCTACGATCTCGCAGATTTCCTCACACACAAGGCCACAGGAGAAGAAACGAGATCTTTCTGTTCCACCGTTTGCAAACAGGGATATATTCCAGACGGAATCACCAACAGAAACGGTTGGTCTGCCGAGTTTTTGAACAAAGTTGACCTTCCAGAACTTGTTGAGGACAATTTTAGAAGACTAGGTGGTTTGGCTGGTGTTAATGGAAAATACCTTTCTGCTGGTGAAACAGTTGGTTGCTTGACTGAAACTGCAGCTGAGGAATTGGGTCTTACCACCGACTGTTACGTTGGATCCGGTGTTATTGATGCATACGCTGGTTGGATTGGTACTGTGGCTGCTCAGACTGAAACTCCAATCGACAGCCTTGTTGAACAGGATGTATCTCTTGTTGGAATGGCTAAAGCCAAAGGTAGATTGGCTGCTGTGGCAGGAACGTCTACTTGTCATATTTGTCTGGACGATAAACCAAATTTTGTTGAGGGAGTTTGGGGTCCTTACAGAGATGTTATGGCCAAAGGATTCTGGCTAGCAGAGGGAGGACAATCGTGCACCGGTGCGCTGTTGGCACACGTTTTGTCGACTCATCCTGCGTACACAGAGCTGGGAGTTGCTTCCGAGGCTTCTGGAAGCTCTAGATTTGATTTTCTTAACTCAAGACTGGAAACTATGAAGAAGTCAAGCAAGGAGAGATCAGTGGTTGCTTTGGCGAAAAGTTTATTCTTTTATGGTGACTTCCATGGTAATAGATCGCCCATTGCTGATCCCCAAATGAGAGCCTCTGTTATTGGACAGTCTATGGATACTTCATTGGATTCGTTGGCAATTGAGTATTTGGGTGCGTGTGAATTCATTGGACAACAAACCAGACAAATCATTGAAAAAATGAACCAATGCGGATACGAGATCAATGCGATTTTCATGAGTGGTGGACAATGCAGAAATGGATTGTTGATGAGATTGCTTGCTGATTGTACTGGTTTGCCTATTGTGATTCCAAGGTATATTGATGCTTCTGTTGTTTTTGGAGCTGCCATGTTGGGAGCTGTTGCGGCTGAAGATGCGATTAAGAAGCTGAAGGATCCAGCAGCCAAATCGAGAAGAAACTCAAACGTTTCTTTTATGACCAATAACGATGGAACCAACCAAGATCACCCACCTTCACCATACACTGCCCCATCTGCTACGGCATCTATGACATCTATTAGTGCTCTCGCTGCTGGTAATGCTCAATCGTCATATCCTTTCCCTATCATGACACCCATTGAAGACGAGTCTAAACAGCTTGGTGACCCTGCAGTCGATCATTCTGATGATGAGGAGGAAGAGCTGATTTCGTTCGGTTCAAAGAGCAAAGCACAAGCCACTGCTTCACAGAACTTTTTGTCCAACAGAAAAAGAGCTTCTTCTATGAGAAAACCAGCTGGTGTTTTGCAACCAGGAGATAAGTTGTGGAAGGTGATGAGCGATCTGTCTGGTGTTGGTCGGATTGTTTTCCCATCTAGTGCTAATGATCCAGATCGGAAGCTGTTGAACACGAAGTATAAGATTTTCTTGGACCAAATTGAGACTCAGCAGAGGTATAGGGAGATGGTGGGCAAGACCGAGGAGGCTATCAAACAATATATGAGTATTTGATGATCGGAGCGAATGAGTCATTTGAAAGTGACCAGAGAACGAGGGTGGATTCTTGTTCTGAAGTTTGTCATGAAGGAAGCGTCTCGTTCAGCGTCTCGTTTAAATGCTTATGAGCGATATCTCAAAACTTGTGAAATGTAGATGTTTTTAATTGAATTTAGTTGAATACGACTACGTAAATCAAATTACAGACTTGCCAACATGGAACTGCTGATCAATCAAGTGATAAAGCAGTGCAAGCAATGCCTTCCCTAACTCAAGTATGTATTTATAGACTGACAAAGAACTTACCTCATTTCCCCGCGGCAAGCTGGTCGGCCATGCGACTAACGACTTGCTTCACTCCTCATTCGCGTCACTCCTCAATCGCTTCACACATCCATAATTGCTATTCGCTATTCGCTAATTGCTGTGCACCGCCTGGTTTCCCCGGAAAAAAGTGCGAGCAACAGCTGATATTCAGATATAAAAACAGCCCGCTCGCAGGCCACTTAATCCTATTTGCTGTTACTATTATGATTGCACCATAGAGTCAACTACAACATGACCTTATCTGTCCATCTCGACCCCGACGTTCTTGAAGCCCGTCTTCTTCAAGAACAATCGGCAAGCAAACGGATTGTTGGAAAGTACATTCTAGCGAAGAAGAAGTTTCATGAAGAAACCAAGAACGATAATGAGTCAAGGATTGTCTCTCGATTCAAAGGAATCCAGGATAAATACAAACTTCCAGAGAACGGAATGGATCCCGTTCAAGTTTATGACATGTTGCACGATGATTTGACATTAGATGGCAGTACAACCTTGAATTTAGCTTCGTTTGTCAATACTCATGTCGATGAAAATGCCCACAAGCTCTTGATGGAGAATTTGACTAAAAATCTTGCGGATAACGACGAGTATCCAATGCTTTTGGATATTCAACAGCGTTGTGTTTCTATGTTGGCGGATTTGTGGCATGCTGACGGCCATAAGGGCGAATTTGGAGGCTCAGCTGTTGGTACTGCTTGCACAGGTTCTTCAGAAGCAATCATGTTGGGAGGGTTGGCAATGAAGAAGAATTGGCAGGCTAAGCGTAAGGAAAGGGGTTTGGATACTCAAAATCCGAATATTCTTATGGCCTCATGTTGTCAGGTTGCTCTTGAAAAATTTGCCCGTTATTTCGACGTTGAAGCGAGAATAGTTCCTGTTTCTCCGGATAACTTTCTTATGGATTACACCAAAATCAAAGAGAATCTTGATGAAAATACGATTGGAGTTTTTGTCATTTTGGGATCAACTTACACTGGTGGTTTTGAAGATGTGGTCAGGGTTGACAAGGTTTTGCAGGAATTTCAAAACGAAACTGGACTGGACATTCCGATCCACGTTGATGGTGCTTCTGGAGCTCTTATTGCTTCTGTCATCTACCCAGATCTGATCTGGGATTTTAGGCTACCAAGGGTCATGTCAATCAATTGTTCAGGACACAAATTCGGTATGGCAACCGCTGGACTTGGCTGGGTCATCTTTAGAAACCAGAACTGGCTTCCACAGGAACTGAAATTTCAATTGCAATATCTCGGTGGCCTCGAGGAGTCCTTCAATCTCAACTTCTCTCGTCCAGGTTTCCAGGTGATTCATCAATACTTCAACTTTCTCCATCTGGGCCACGAAGGTTTCCATCAGATTTTCGATAATTGTTTGACAAATGCCCGAATTTTGGCTGACTTTCTTGAGGAGACAGGCATTTTTACCTGTGTTTCTGACTTGCATTTGCCGGTTGGAGAGAGGGCCCGCGAAAAGCACACCTCCAGCCTCCATGTTGGTCTATCAAACCACACAAAATTCAACCCCGCACTACCTGTTGTTTCGTTTCAATTTTCTAAAGAGTTTGCCAAGAAATATCCTGAGATTCCACAATCAATGGTTTCCAAACTGCTTCGTAGCAGGAAATGGATTATTCCAAACTATTCGCTGCCTCGAACGTCAGAATCGCCAGAGGAGACAAATAATGAGATTCTAAGAATCGTCGCAAAGTACAATCTCACTTCGCAGTTGCTGGATAAACTGATGCACGACATTGTAGAGGTGACAGAAGTTCTTACTACTTCTCTGGACCTTGTGAGACAACATGCCGGAACTAGTGATCAGGAAGTTGGAAAGACGATGGTGTACAACATGTTATTGAGTGTGGCGAATGACGGGAATGAGAAGTTGATGAGGTTGAAGGATGCTCATGAGAGAGGTGCTCATGAAGAACATGCAAAGCACCAGCATGAGTCGTTTAGGGGTACGTGCTAGTGAGGATTGGGCGACAAAGGAGAAGGATGAGTCATTAGAGAGTCCTTCGGCAATTTATCGAGAATTCTCGAAACCTCTTTCCTCCTTACCCTTGGGTCAGTGACTGATATACCTAAGGTCGATTTCTCTTTTCAAATTTATGAAACTTGCAGTAATTCAATGATTCAACATGATGATTTGTAAATCTGTTTCCAAGCCAAAAAAGCTAACGTAAATTATGAACCTAAACTCTAGGTGCTCGGTCGCTCTCTCATTCTGGACGGGTACATCACAAGATTTTTCCAATTCTCCTCTTCGCCGTATTCATCTTCTGCTGGCTCTGTTCAACCTGATCATCCAAACCTCTCAATAACTCATTTTGAACACTCAACTCCTCATTAATCGCACATCCGATCTGCTTTTGCTTATTGATGATACGCCTCAAACCCTCAAGATCTTCATCTTGTTTGCCGAGCTGTTGCTGTTGCTGAACATACAATTGCTGATTATCAAGTCTCTTTGTAGTCTCTGTTTCACGAGGTTTTCCAAGACTCCTTTTCCCCACATTTGGAGAAGAAACAATTAACGTCTGTTTTGGTCGCTCCAATCCAGCCATACTTGACAAAAGCGAACTCAACTCTGCATGATCCTGCTGCTGCTGTGCCGCCAAAGTATGCCGTCTTGTTATTTCCCCTGGGCCAAGCTCCTGTCCCGCGCGGTCCAGATAAGCGTTCAGGCTCTGAATTCGTGTGCGTGTCGTTTCAAGCAACCGCCTACACTCGACGGTATTGGCACTCTGAGCAAACATTTTAGTTCGCACGTTCTGGAGTAGCGATTTCACTTCACGAAGGGTGTCTAGCCATTGGAGGGGAGAGTCAATATCGGCACTGTTCTTGAACTCCGACATCTCCCTCAGTTGCAAAAACTCTCCTAGGACTGGACTACTCCTCCAATCCTGATCACTCAATAATTCAGCCAAGAAGTCCGCAAGTCCGCTTTTTCTCTCATCAACAGTGGACTTTGATGCCTGAAACAATGATTTATACTTTGATGGAAGAGAATACGGCACTGGACGACCGGCATGGGCTTCCAATTGTTTTACTAAATTGACAAAGTCGCTGTATCGTTTGCTGATTTTGTGAGGCGGGGAGGATTCGTTTGCCCGTCGAACCTCAATATTGTACAGCCAATAATCGTTGACCAGCTCTGTTGAAGGAATTGAGACTTCCATGGTGTAGCGGAGGAGCTCTGAGTACAAAGAGATAATGAGAGAACAAAGATAAGGGGAATTCTGAAAAAGCTAAAAAAAACTAAAAAAAACACTGAGAAATTTAAAACAAACCAAGAAAAATTACAAAAAATTGACTCCAAAAATCATCTTTCAAAGAACCTCTGCAAATCATTCTTCTCTCATCCCATTTCTTAGTACCAAACTACCCAGTCATTGTCATGGGTAAACAATACATTTCCACAGCAATTGTCGGCGACGCTCACGCGTCTGATATCCTCGATGTTGCACCAACAAAAGACTTTACAATCACGTGCTCTGCAGATGGATATATCAAACTATGGTCGAACCATTCACCAGAGCGCAAACAAATATTGTCCAAATTCGTAGACAGACTGGGATTGCACCATTTGTCCGTTTTTGAAGACACAGTGGCA
This sequence comes from Ogataea pini, assembly GCA_003707665.2. Taxonomy (NCBI): domain Eukaryota; kingdom Fungi; phylum Ascomycota; class Pichiomycetes; order Pichiales; family Pichiaceae; genus Ogataea; species Ogataea pini. Next base: position 126,511 of record PPKL02000016.1, on the reverse strand, counting down.
GCGGAAAAGATCTTGCTCGTCGCAACAGTGTCGTTCTCAGGAACATTCTATCTCTTCAGCTATAACACAGAATCCAAAGAACTCGAACCAGTGAATGACGTGCCGTCGCAACTCAAAAGCGAAAAGTCTTCATTTTGGGCCGTCAAACTCATGAAAGATATAGTTGGTGAAAAACATCTCCTTGCACTGACTTTGTCCAACGGAACAACCCAGGTGTATACCCTCAACGTGGGCAAATCAGAAGACGAAATCGACGGATTGCTCTCGTACGTGGGCACGACGGCAGCCACCGACGCGTCTTTTGCCATGTGTCTTGATTTGGACTCAACTTTCAAGAGAATGGCCGTTGGTCATCAGAACGGAACAGTTTACATCTACGATTTGGAGTATTTGAAACCCTTATATGAGTTCCAATCTCATGGACTTCGTGCCACCTCTTCAAGTTCTCTGTCCAGCGTGAGAAGTGTTAAGTTTTCGCCAGGGGGTTCTGTTTTGGCTGTTGCAAGAGATTCAGGCTCCTACGGAACTGTTCATTTGTATGACGTCAAGTACGGAGAAGTCATTGGAAGTTTGACAAATGCTACACATTCGTCCAATGTTGGAATCGGTGGCTACGCACACCAGAGCTGGTGTCTGGGTGTCTCGTTCAATGATGAAGGAACTTTGTTGGCCACTGGGGGACTCGATAACACCATCAGAATCTGGAGCACGGAAACGAGACAAAAGGAGGCTACCATAATGGTGAGCAGGTCTGATGTTGATGATGAAGCGTTGGCTAATTCCAATAGACTTGATGATGCAGTCTGTTGTTCGCTTGTTTTCACGAAGCCGGGAGCTGTTCAGGGGGAGGGAGATAATGACGGATTGGTGGTTGTGGGGTTCGATAGGGCCGTTAGGTGGTTTAGAGAGGCGGGAGGTGTCTAACTAACTGCGAGTCAGTGACGAGCGAAGCCAGCCAAGTGAATTCGATCTGAATTGTTGCTCGCTCCGCCAGCCTTGGTCTAAATAGCTAATGACAAGCATAAAGAGTGAGTCCTTTTATAAATAAATCATGAGAATGTCGTTTCTCTCTGAATGTGATTCTAATGTCCGATTTTTTCTATCTACGTCATACGGGCAAACTACTCTTCGCTTCGTTCGTTGAAGTTTTCCAGGCATCACGTATTCAATGATTTGTAAATCGTGTACCTTGAATATAGTCTAACCTTCATAATCTGCCCTCCATAACTTTACAACAGGTACTTTACGCACCCTCCATATCATCATCTTCTTCTTCTTCACCGTGACCCAGCTGTGCAAGAAGTGACCCGTTGGTATCTGCAAATTGATCGTCTTCCTCCTCCCCGTCCTCTTCCTCCTCCTCTTCAGCAAAAGGCAACGGTGACTGATAATCAAGTGCACCAGCTAAATAAGCGCTGGGAGTACCTAATACAGGAACTGCAGATGGAATCGGAGTAGAAAACCTCGTCAATGACCCGTCAGTGTTGTCATCAAACAACTTTAGCTTTTTTTGTGCAGACCCAGAATGTTCAAGCTCCTCTGTTGCAAAAACAATTTTGCTATCGTCACCAAGTCTTTCAAAAAGACGCAGCATCAACATCTTGTTGAGATTACGAAAATGTTTGGTTTTCACCAACTTCCCCCAGTTATGAAACACAAAAGATTCACAGTTGGTTCTCAAGATTGGATCCTCAAGATAGAGTGATGTCTCCCAAATTTTCAAAATAGTATTAATTCGGAATCCATTCGTGTAAATTGCACTTAACAATAGTGAACGCAACTCTCGTAATTCGTATAACTCCGAGAGCATCAAGAGACCAGTCATCTCCTCCGTGGAACATCCATCAATCGAGTTTGTGTAAAAATAATTGATCATCCGAGAAACGCAAGAAATAGGTTCTGGAATAAACATCTCATTCGTCAAGGTTTCAGCCATTCCACTTTGGTAAAGTCTTTTGAAATATGGCCATCGGGACATCAACACAAGTTTGTGAACCTGCAGTGGCTTGGACTTTTCGTAACTATCGACGTCATCCTCGTCTTGAGGACGAACTGTAGAGTTCAAAGCAGTTATTTTGAAATCGATGAACTCGCTGTTTTGGTACCATTCATTAAACTGTGCAAGCAATGCTGACGTTTGTGCGCTCTCGTCGGCTTGCTCTGAAACACCCAAGTTTGCTAGTGGGATTCTCACCAAATGCGTCAAATTGTAATCGTATGAGGTATCATTTGTATCGGGTGTGAGAGGGTATCCCAACATACACATGTTTTCATGGTGCACGAAAAAGTGTTTCCAACGGAATTGGGTCAACAGACTGAGATTCCCGCTCACAACGGGACTATATTTAAGTTTGTGAAGGTCAAACACACCGATCGATGGCTTAATAGTCTCCTGATCTAATGACCATTGTGATGTTACGATGTCCAGAACCCTGTGTCTTGATACATGCAAATAAGCATGATTTCCTGTGAGAAGTTTAGGCATGTTACTGAGTCTGAGCTCGCCAATTGAATTATTTTCCATATCAAAGACTGCAATTTTCTTCACGTGGTTCATCTGTTTTGAAAGTCCTCCAAAGGACCATATCTTGTTATCTGCCTCACATACAAAATGATCAAAACGACTGACAAAAGTACGTCTATCCCAACGGCCAGATTTCAGATCAAAGCAGTATAGGTCGTCCACTGGTTCTTCTTTGATTGAATTGTTGTAGCCACCAGTAATGTAAACACGGGACTTGTCGCTGGAAAGACAGATGGAATGTCTTGAGATGCATCCAGGCAAATTTGCTGTTGCAGGGTGTTGGAAGAGAACAGACCACGTGTCCTCGATAAGATCGTACTGGAGCGCTTGTGAGTTTCTTAGAAGTGCATTTTTGGCCGAACTGGTTCCTCTTGTTGTGTGGTGGTACTGTTCGTCTAATGGGAGTCCTCCATATACAAGCACTTTTCCTTTGCTAATCACCGTGCACGAATGCCCTTCGCGGAAGATTCCGCTTTTGCGAGGAGGAAGCCATTTGTGAGTTTTCATATCAAGAACGTAAACGCTGTCATCAATGCTATCATCCTGGTCGAAACCGCCAAAAAGAACAAGCAAATCGAGCTCCTCATCCACACAGACTGAAGATTGCAATCTATAGAACGGGACGGTTCCGGTAAGTTCCAGTGGCGAAAGCCCGGTAGAGTCCCGTTCCATACTTGCATTGGATGCCGGGGGAAGTGTTGGCGGCATTCAGTGAAGGTTATCCAAAAAGGGGTGAACTTGAGAACTCAAAATGAAGAACAAAGACAATCAATTAAAAGAGGAATTTTTTGAGGGGAAAAATTAAGGAGAAATAAGAAACGGGTTATTTGGGGAGAGAAATTTCTGTGAAACGAGGGGGCAAATTCGAAAGATGGAGAATATTCGAAAGGGTGGGAGGTGGTTGAGTTTCATGAAAAGCGATTCGATGGTAAGACCAGTTTGTCTTGCCGGTTCCCTTGGTAGGAAGCTGGACCCGAACGTAGTCTGCTTAGATAATCAGATAGGGGAGGTCGGCAAAGAGGCAATATTTTCAACGAGTAGTCTTGGTTTCTTCATCCTGTTTGCCGGCAACTTCAAATCGATTGTCACAGTGGGACCATGAGAGTTGAGGTTTACTTTTTTTGTTTCTATTATTGTTGAACTTGGTAAATCTCTGATTAATTTTTCTGGTCAATGTTCATAATAGGAGACTTGCGAGTCACTTGGTACATTACTCCAGAATTTTTTCTGTCTGTATATTAGCTATTTGCGCATAGTTTATTCAAGACTCGTTGTGAGCATTTACAAACTGAACAACCCCGTCGACTTCTTGCCAAACGGATAAACCACCATTGTACTGAAAAATAATCCCACAGTAATACCAATCGCAATTTCCACCATAGATATTCCAAACGACAGCGTACTTGTGCTCAAAGTCTCGGAGATCGTAAAATTTGTTGCATTATTGGCATTGGACAGCTGGCTAATTCCTGCAGCAAGCACATTTCTTGACGCGACTCCACCGGGGACCTGATCGAAAATGCCTGCCAACATCGAAGTGAATGCTGAATTGCAATATCCAACCCTTTTGAAAGACTTACCCGTTCGTGAATAAAGATTACTGAGCAAACCGATGGTGAACGATCCAAGGGCAGAGTTGAACTCGGAAATCTTGAAGTGTTGTGACGAGAAATACGACACCACGTATCCACCGCAAGCAATAGCAGTCATTATTGAGATCTGGTGCAACTGTGCCTGTGATGCTAGTGCCATTGAAATGCTAAACAAAGGCACAAACAAAAAGTCGAACCACGGCGAAATGTTTGATGTGCATGTGGTATTGGTTGTTGCCGATTTGTCCATCCATCCGTACAAAGCCGAGCCGAGTGTGAGTCCGAACCCGAGGAAGAGCGAGTATATCACGGCATAGAACATACGCACAGAGCCTGCCACCAGTGACCGACTCTGAATTTCTAAAGCTCCACTCAATATGATGTATCCTGGAAGAATCATACACAAACCACCTTGGACAATAGCACTAAAGCAGAAGTATTTTCCCCCGCCAATTGTCCCGATCGCACGGCCAATGAAACTGAGCCAAATCGAACTGCTCACCTCAAAAACAGAAGAGTAAATGGAAGATTTTGGAGCCACAACCAGTTGCAGAAATCCAAGTAGACATCCAAGCACAAACGTAGGAGGAATATCAAGCCAAGAGCCTCCAAAAGCCCAGCTAATCACCGTACAACTTGCAATCCCATACAACAAAATACACCACCAAGTGTTGACATAATTTGGTCTGTTCAACAGCTCCTCAAGTTTCTCAGACGCCTCTTCCACGCCCAAACGATCGTGAACCACGTTTTTATACAGAAGATGAGCCTCGTCCAGTTTACCCAGGTCGAGTCCCTGAGAAACTCTCACCACCTTCACCTCCGATGTTCTTGTCGATGGGTCACCAAACGAGACAATCATGCATCCTGGAAGGTAAATAAACGAACTGTCAATTTCCAAAACCCGCGCAGTGGCTCCCAGATACTCTTCAAGACGATGATTTGGAGCTCCATACAACATGAACGCTTTGCACAAAGTAAGAATGAATTTCTGTCGTTGCAAGATGTCTGCGATGTGAACTGTAATTCTAGCTGAAGTTTCGTGATTTCTCTTCTTTGTGAGACGCAAAAATTCTTTAAGATGGCCCTTTTCCGGCTGTGGGGACGTTGAAAAGTTGGGCAGATTGGGCATATCCAGTTTGTCGTCGCTCCTTTTTTCCTTTGTAAAAATACTGGTTAGTGAGTTACCAGAAAACGCTCTCTTGTGTTTTATTCGTGCGCTTGCAGAGCTATCAATTGACGACTGGGGTGATAACAAGTCTGTCTGTGATGAGTTTGATCGGTTGTAAATTCTCAACTTCTTCAGTTTCTTCTTCAACTTGGATTCCTCAGATTCAACCCGACCAGTCTCTTCTTCATACTCGTCGAAAACACTGTTGGGGTTGTATAGCTGCATCAAACTTGACGGAATTCCCGTTCGAACTTTGTCTGGCAAAGGTATCTCGTTTGTTACCGTTTCGTCGTAGCCTTCGAGTAGTGGTTTCATCAAGAATTCTTCGAAATCGGCACGGTTTGGCGGTCTCTTCAAGTTTTTCAACGGAACATGTGTCCCTACAATATCTCTAGCCTCTATTAATTCGTCTGGATCGGCCAAAAGCAGTTCTTCTTCGTCGGCATTTCTTCTCGAAGTTTTAGAATTGGCTCCTGGAAGCATTCCAAAACCTGCACCATTTGTTCCGCTGACGCCTCCCCTCGGCCAATGAAATAGCCGTGTTGTCAGTGTTTGCAATGGATTATGTGTGCTAACTTTAGTCTCGATAGAGATGGCGTCGTGTGCTGGTTCGATAGACTTTCCTGTCACAGACGGTTGATCCGATCCGTGCAAAGTAAGCCTGCGCAACAAGCTTCGCATTTTAGTTGGTTGTTGAGGTTCGCTTGTATGTGACACGTGCTGAGTGGTGCTTTCCTTCAAAGACTCCTCCCGCTCCTCTTCATCCCCTTCGTTATCGGTAGTTTCATCGTCGCTTGAGTTTGGATCGCCAAGATCAACCTGACCAGAGTGTCGCTTGTCCGGATGAAACAAGTTTTGCATCTCTGTGTCCTGGTAAAACTGTTGGTCAAAATCTCCTTCGATTTCCTGAGCTATTCGCTGACTGGTCTCTGGTTGCACGAGAGGAACGCTCGACGCAGCAGTCAAGAAGTTCTTGTCTGCGACTCCCGGAACATTGAACACGGGGAGTATAGGAGACAACAGCTCCTCGCCACCAGTACTCTCGGCATCATCCTCGAGAATCGGAAGGTCTTCAAGCTGCGGCTGGTGATGGTGATGGTGGTGAAGGGATGGAAGCGAGAAGTTTAGTGAGCGCAGCGGCGAAGTCTCCCTTGATCTTGGCCGTAGCGAGGAGACCGGCGATGCTGATCTCGATCCCGGTCTACTTCGGGACATGTGGGGCTGTGGTGGTTGAGGGAGGGGAGGATGATGATAAAACAAAATCGTAATCTTTGGATATATATTTCGGAAAAAATTAAAGATTTGAGACAATAAACAGACAATAGCCGATATGAATAGTTCAACGGTTGCACAGCCAATAAAGTGGGATACGACAGGATGTGTGTTGTGGGAAACGACTAGCGACGAACGACGAACGACGAACGACGAACGACGAATGACGAACGAAGCGAGTCGTGAGTTAAGGGTTACTGGAAATATATCAAGCAAGGAGAATAAACATGTAAAGATAGATTACAGAATAACAACTAATTACATCAAATAGTCATCAGTGCTGCTCAAACAATTCACTTCTGACTTTCCAAAATTAATAGAAAAAAGAATTTGAAGGTGACTGGGTCTACCTGAAAGTATCCCCAGCAATTGAGAGCTTTTGAACAGAGTTGAAGGAGGTTTGAGATGTATTTTGCCAAGTAATAGCTAAGATTAAGAACCATCATTGAAAAGGTAGCCAGGATACCACTGTGCTCTACTATAACCATTGGCTGCTCTCTGGGCCCAGCTATCTCGGGGCTCACAACCACCTAAAAGTCTCACAACAAATGTTTACAAAAAAAAAATAACAGCACACTAACACCAACACCCCCCCTCACACTGACCAAAACAAACATTCATTTACCCATTCATCTATCACAATCTTTATCACTTCCCCCATCAGCAATGAGCGACCACCCACAGTATGCCACTTCCGTGGCACCCCAATCGGACCTGTTTTTGGATGCGGCATCACAGCCCATGAAATTCTACTTGTATCCTCCGTTAGACAGAAACATTGATCTTATCAACATGATTGAATCGAATCAGGGAGTCGTGATGGCAGCTGTCACAAAAGATACTTTGATTCTGTCTTCTCCTGAGTACCTTTTATCGGAAGATTTACGTCGTTTCCACGTGTATTCTTACAAGTTTGTTGAGGACTCTGTTTCGAAAGGGCTGCAATCGTTAGCCTCGTATATCTTACATTCTCCCAACCAAGGTAACTCCAGTGCAATGACAACGACTCACTCACAGGAAATTGGATCGATATCGGGTTCATCTACTATGCGCTATTTCACACCGGAAGAGGATGCAATTTTGTTCGAAGAAATTCGTAAAAGACCTTGGATGGGCTTTAAAGGACATCAAATTTACAAAGATCTCGCCCAACTCGACTATTTTGCAGCCAGAAACAGGACTCCGGCTTCTCTTCGTGAGCGTATTCGCACGCTCAAGTACCAGATCGAATATGTGTACAAAGCAGATTCGTCGAGAAACTTGCTTAAGGATAAAAGTGGTAATTACATCCGTGATTACTCAATGAAGAAGAAAACCACCATGTTCACAGCGGAAGAGGATTTTGAAATGTGCAAAACCATTTATCTCAAGCTTAGACCCGTCTCCGATGACCGCGGGTTTGAATCAATCAACTTCCCAACAGGATTTTTCGATGATTATGCGGCAATGCATCCAAATCACACCGCCGAATCGTGGAGACAGCGTTACAAGAATTTTCTGAGCGTGTTTGGAATTGCAAATTACCTCAAGTACTATCTCATGCAAGTGAGACAGGAAAAAGAGCCATTGCCATCTAATTTGGCCAATAAGGACTGGATCAGTGCAAGAAAGCATCTCAAGAAAAACCCAGGTCCTAGATTGTATTTCCCTAATATTCCGGAAGGAAACGAGTTTTTGGATGCCAATATCAACTCGGTCGAGCTCCCGCAGCCAGAAGAAGTCGGCTTTGTTCCAGCTCCTAGACCTGAAAATCAGTTCTTACATCCTACTCCTCAGGAACAGATAGAGAGATCCATTGCAATGGCTGCACAACACCAAGCAGAACACGAGTTCCAGACCCTCAGCCATTCGATCAGTCAGACTCTCTCCCATTCTCCTGGAGTGGAGCACGAGGAAGAACGCCCAGTCAAACGTATCAAACCTGATCCAGGCGCCGAAGATGCGGGTCCTGGAAATATTGACCCTGACATTGAAAACTTACAAGACCCTACCGAATTTGTGGACGAGCCAACGAATTTCTTCACCGAGAGACCGTTCGCCAGCTCTTACAATAAGTATGGTCAGCCTATGGATTTAGAACAGATCAAGCCTCGTAAGGAGGAGTTTTACCGTGAGGTGGAGGTTATTATGGATCCATCTGCCAACAAGCCAATCAAGAGAATCAGTTCTCAATTGAAAGAGATTGGTATTCAGGAATACTACACTGTTTATTTGATGCACAGATGTGCCGCTAACAGAAACTTGATTTTGGAATCGATCAAGAATTACGTTGAAACTGATGGTGTTGAGTTACTAGCACGGAAGCCTGGAGTTTGGTCTGATAAAGCAATCAAATGGCTCAATAGCGATAACCCGCAATTAAAACAGTTGTTAGAGCTTTACCATGGAACGAAGAACTACAAAGCTCAGGTGGCAAGTTTGAGAAAGGCTAAAGTGATCAAATGAGGAAGGATCAAGCGACTAAATGTGGTTGCCAAAGTGAGCGAGTATGTGAGATTGTATTTTCTATATGTTTTATTAGCAAGTTGTCGAATGTATTTTATTGTTTAGCGAGCAAAAAACGACAAGCGGAGCGAGTCGTCAGAAAGAATTGAAACGTAGAGTCGCTCAAAAAGAATGAAAGACTACTAAGAAATTTGAAGGATTTTGCGATATCAAGTCTTGAAGAACCTATAATGTCCTATGAGTTTGCAGGTGTATGGGTGTTGGAAACCTGCTTCTCACTATACTCCAACTCTTCATCCTCAACAATAACGAAAACATCATCACCATCTTCAATTTCTTGCTGCTGATGTTTCATTTCTTCCAAAGCCCGATACTTAGCCTTGGTCTTCCTTTTAGCTCGTTGTTTCACCATTTGTTTCCGGGCATGGACAATTGAATTGCGACTGAGTTCGCCTTTTGTGAGATCCTCAATCTTTGAGGCAAGAATTTGCCTGGCAATTTTTCTATTCTGGTCCCGAGATCTGGTAGCTTGCGACGTTACCACGATTCCTGTTGGAACGTGAGTTAATTGAACTTTGGAGTTGGTTTTGTTGATTTTTTGCCCTCCTTTCCCGGATCCACCTTTGATAAACTTTTCAGAAATATCTGCTTCGGGTATTGTGGGTCTTGGAGGCATTTTATTTGCTCTGGGTATCTTTATTTTGGGGCTTTCTGGGTGGTGAACTGGAGAAAAAGTGTGGAAACTCGAGAAAACCAAAGAAGCTGGTTGTCCTGATAAGGGACGAAGTATTCTGGATCCCTGCAAAAAACCAATTCGACTGAAGGACATTTTGAATGGTGAAGAGATGAAATACATGGTCGTTGGCATAGTGGTCAACCCCATGAAAATTGGCTTGATTTAGAGGAAATGTAATTTTTGGCTTGTAGAGTTGAAAAAAAATTCCAATTGTGCGGCTCAACATTTTTTGGTTACGTAACATGAGATGATTTGCAATGGTTCAAGTATAGACTTGACCAAATCTAGCAGTAAGGTGGTACTTCAGATGTTTATCAGAAGAGCACTTAGAAGGCAGTCCGCAAACTTCTTCTTCCCGTGTTTTCTCAAAGATGCTGATGTGGTCATAGACATGTATATAAAGTTCAAAATCTCTTTCTTCCATAATGATAATCATTATCAATAAATCTCTACACCAGGTAAAATTTTCTACATTGACAAATTTTCTGAGCTCTTTTTTTTCAAGAGTTTTTTTTTTTTCATCGTTGAAAAGTCAAAATGCTTCCTTGAACCACAAGTGATCGCTGAAGAACCGCCAACACGTGCTCAAAGGGTGGAGTTTTTAGCATAAAAATCGCGATGATCAAACAACAAATATCAAAGTTCCACTCGTGTGCGGTGGCCGGCGCCCGTGCTAAGAAAGGTTACCGGATCTCGCCACATATTAAATTGAGGCCACCAATTTTGCCAACCATAGATAACATCGCTGTCAAAGAAGACCATCCATTGTGGCAATTTTTCTCCAACAAGAAGTTTGTGAGAACCCCAGAGGATATTCGATTCACTGGTCGTGCATGGACGGTTCCAGAGTTGCGTAGAAAGTCTTTTGAAGACTTGCACTGTCTCTGGTATGTTTGTCTGAAGGAGCGCAACAAGTTATACCGTGAGTCCCACGTGTACTCGCAGTCAGAGAGTATGAGATCGCACGAATTTGACCATGTGAGCGAAGAAATCAGAAAGAGTATGTGGCGAATCAAACAGGTGTTGACGGAAAGAGAGAATGGATTACAGAATGCCAAGGCTGAGTTCAAGAAGAACGGTGAGCAATACTTGCAAGAGTTAAGACAAAACTATCTCGAGAGCAAGGACGTCGAGACTGATGAGTGGTTTGATAAGCTTGAGAGATTGCAGTATGCAATTTTCGGAATTCCTCACTACCTCGACACAGATCTCAAGGTTGACTTCCGTTTCGTTGAAGGAGTCAAGTTTGTTGGACAGCTCAAGTTTGATAAGTTTGTGTCCCAGGCTGGAAGAGAAGACCTCGGAGAACTCAGAGATATCGCCGAGATTTACACGGTGTTCGAAGAGAGTGCCACTGTGGAAGGTGTGGCGAGCGCCTGCTCCAAGATCGACGAGTACAGACTCAGTGAGATTGTCATTCCAGGCTCAAAAGAGATCACGGTGGTTCAGGGCTTCATTGACGACAAGATCCAGCAGTCGCAGAGCGATTTTGTGGAGGAGCAGCAGCAGTAACGAAAAATAACTAACTCAACTGTATATATTTTAGAGAATCATCAGATTACAAGGTGTTATATTGGTAGCTCGTATCGTTATAGATTGCAGTTCTGACTTGCTGGTGGCCATGGGTTGCCGTGAGTTATCAACTAGTCGCTCACTAATGACTCGCTTCGCTCGTCATGCTTGTCATTCGTTCGAAGCAAATTCTTCCTGGAAAGCATTCAGCAGTTGCAACAATTTCTGAGAAATATTCTCCCATTTCGTCTTTGTGTCCTGGATTTGTTTTCTTAAATTTTCACAAGCACTGATTTTGGAAGCAATCTGTTTGCTTAATTCAGCGCAACTCAACTGGAAAGACGAGTTATTATTCAGATGAAACTCGTAAACGTTGTTGTCCTGGTTCCCACGGTCTTCTTTGATAAGTCTTCCAGTTTTCAAGATGATGTTGTAGTCAATTTCTTCACCAAACAAACCAATCACTTCTTGACTCGTCAATGATATCGTTCTGGACCGTTTCATGTATTCCTGGATGATATCGTTGATTTTGCGACGGTTTTTCAAGAGTTCTTTTGCGTTATCTATTTTCTGGAGAAGCTTTTTGTTCTCATCAACCTGCGCGTCGATGAACCCAAGAAGCTTAGCGTTGATTATCTCGTCCATTTGTTCGTAGTCTTTATTGAGATTCTCATATTTGAGCGCATCAACTGTGAGGTTGAGATTTGTTTTAAACCGGAGAACACCCATGTCTTTCTTAAGCTTCTCGAGCTCTTCCACGCTCACGTCGTCAATCCTGCCTTCTTTTATTGTCGAAACACAGCTCAAGACCCGCGACTTGAGCTTCATATACAGGTCGATTTCGAGGTCCAAAACCCGTCGTCTGTTTTTCATCGCTATTTTCTGCTCCATTTGTAGTTGTTGTGTGTTTGTGGCAACATGGTCTTTAGCAGGCTCCACTCGTGACATGGTAATAATTAGTATGAGGTATCCGGCTTGGTAATGAGGTCACCGAATTGAAAATTACACTCAAAACTAGTTGATTATCATCAACTAATTTTTCTCATACATTTTTTCAAATTTCCACGAGATTTTTTTTTTTTTTCAGTGATAGAGAATACTCCTTTTTGGATTCCACTCTATTCAATCTCATCTAAAGTCTTCTATTCAAACCCCTCTCATAGACAACATCATCAACCATTTGCAAAACCTTATGAGCCAAACCGTATGAGTTTTGATACCCACTATGTCCTGAGCCATAGTTGTGTACAATATCAACCCCATTCTCTACATCTCTCGTGAGATTAGCTCCACCCTTTCGACCAGGTCTAATTCCAATAAATGACTTCACAGGCACCAATTGAGCAGGATTCTTTATGAATTGCGAGCTCACAAGCTCGGGAGCATAACGCAATGATCGTTGCTTGATCCGCTCAGTTAACGCAGAGTCGAAGTGTAGCGACCGATCGTGATACAAGTAAGTTCCCGTAAGCAAAGTTCCATAGCCCATTCGAGGAAGAATGTAGAGCGACTCTGTTGGATAATCGGCATCCATTGGCTCAACCACAATGATCTTTTCTGCATTGTTCTCCACCAACAATGTTTGACCTTTGATCGGAATATCGTTATGAGCGTCTTTTGAGTTAAGCTCACGCGCTCCCAATCCCGTACAGTTCACCACCAAATCTGCAACTCCAAAAACCACATTGTTAGTTGCTAGTCGAGCAGAAGCACCAAATCGAGCTTCGTGCGAGAACGAACTACCAACAGACTCGATAAAGAATTCACGTGCCGCACTGAGGTTTTCCAACGTGCGTCTGTGGTAATAGACTCCACTTTCAATGCACCTGCTCAGCAAATAGTGCAAATACTGTACTGGATTGATAATAAAACCAGTATACTTGAATGCAAAGACAATATCATCGCCAGCACTTCCTTCCGGATACTCCTCAGGACGAATCACAGAGTAATCACGAACAAGATCCTTGAACCATGGTCCTTTGTAGTCCTTCTCGTGCATCGACATCCGTGGAATATACACCTGGGTCTCTCTTTCCGAGACCCCAGATGTGGGGTCTTTCTCTGCCAATTCAAGAAATTCATAGTATGAAGCAATGTCCTGCAGCTCACTCATCCACTCTGGATCCTCCACGGATGCTGTGTGAACAAAAAAGGCTCCTGCATATGGACTCGTGTAGTAATCAGCGATGTCTCCTGGAAGCTCTTTAGCCACGATAGTGACCTTATGACCCTTTCTGGCCAGTTGCAAAGCGCTGGTCAGACCAACCACACCTGCACCTACAACGACAATCTTAGCCATTGTACCCAAGTTCAAAATTTCTGGGCTAGCAAATCACACCTTGTCCGCAAAGGTTTGTTATCTCCTTATCTTCTTTTTCAATTACGCCTCGGTAAAAAATAAAAAAAACACACACTTGCAAGAATTAAATTACGTAATCAAACATACCATCTCGATCTTTTTTGTCCTATTTGCGCATCTACAGCCACTACAACTCCTTCTCCATAGCACTCTTCACAACACCAATCACAGCAGTACTTTGAATTTTATCATTACCCCCCTTGGATATTCCGTACTCAATGTCTCCCAATCCTTCGAGGATCTCCATGCGCGTACTGGACCGAAGCTCGTACATGTCCAATATTTCGACAAACCCGCTCATAAGATCCACCAATGCCAAACCTTCTGTTTTACGGATCTTGGTCATCGTAGCGTAAGCGTCTGTCCAGTCGTTTTTCAAGATCGAGTCAAGCACAAGTTCCACGGAACGCGGTCTTGGAGCACCCACACACTCGTAAACCATATCCATAGTGATTTCTTCACCTGGATCCACTGCAGATGCACACGCTTGCAAAACATTGAGTGCCCGACGCATATCTCCCTCACTCAAATTGAGCAAACTTTGTTTAGCCTCATCCGTGATAGTCAGTTTTTCCTCTCTGATCACATGCTCGACTCGCTCTTGCAACGCTGAATCTGCCAGCGGGGAGAATCTGAAACGCGTACATCTTGAAAGAAGCGCAGGATTGAGCTTGTGAGAGTAATTGGCCAGGATGCAAAACCGCGTGTTCTTCGTATACTTCTCAATCACTCTTCTGAGTGCATTCTGTGCAGCATTAGACATAGCATCTGCCTCATCCAGAATAATAAGCTTGAATCCGCTGTTAAAGATTTGTCGGGTACTGGCAAAGTTCTTGATCTGATCCCGAACCACGTCAATTCCACGATCGTCGGACGCGTTCAGCTCTAAGACCATATTTTTGTAATTTTTGCCATATAATTCTCTCGCAAGAGCAATAATCGTAGATGTCTTACCAGTTCCTGGTGGACCGTAAAACAACAGGTGTGGTATTCTTCCGTCTTTTGCAAACTTTCTGATGGTTTGAACAGTTGATTGCTGGCCATACACATCGTCCAAGTTTGTGGGTCTATATTTTTCCACCCATGGCAAATTTTCCCGTGTTTCTGCTCCCATGGTTGGTTTTGGAATTGAATTATTAGATTGACACTTGTAGTGAGGTTTGTCAAGACTGGGTTAGTGAACCAAGTAGTGCATGCATTTCACGATGGAAAAAACGCGTCAGATTTGCTCAAAAATGGCTAGAATGCGAAAATCAACTTAGCACTGCCTGAAAAATTAATTAAAAAAAAAAAAGACACCCATACACCACAATCGAGACGGTGTGTCCCCATACCTATCTTCTTCACCAGAAAACGTGTTCTGCTGAGCATGAGTGTTTGTCAAGCCACAACAGCCTCCAGAAGATGGTCTGCTCAGTAATTTTCTGGCTCTCACCGGACCAGTAATTCCGCACAGTACACCGCACTAATATGTATATATACCAGAGACAGTTCTTCGGTAGCTGCTCTTCTCTTTTGGGCGCTGCTTTCGGGCTCCTCCTAATGTTTCAGACATTATGAAGTCCAAAGACGACGCATACATGGACCAGATAGTGGACTTTGGATTTGACGAAACGTCTTTATACCCAACACCACCGCTCGACAGCAATCTGAACGCCATGTTTGGTAGCAGCGTTGAGTCGCATCTTTCCTGTCGATCTGCCACCCAACGCCCTACCAATATGGACCATACAAGCAAGATGAACTTCAGCCATCTTTCCGAGCACGAACATGTTTTGTCGCATGTTGTGAAGGATGAGGTTCCTCGTTATTATTTGGACGAGCAGGACCAAGGACGCGAGACAAGGCTAGATGCCAGTTTTGAGTCGTCTCTTGGGGCCATGGCCTCCATGGAGTCCATTGACTCTATTGGAACCACAATTCATACAATGGACTCTTCTCTTGAGTGTTTGAGCCAGTGTCTTGATCACGGAATGGGCCAGTCGAAAGAGAACACTCAAGCGACACAGTCAAGCATGTCTGATTCACGAGACATATTTTCCATGTCTGCGGAGTTTAACAACGAGGCTGTGCAGCTTAAACCCGAGCGGGAACAGCACTACAATTGGTCACAAACTCTTAACTTTAGTGACTTGGGTGACCAACAGCAAGATGATGACTTGACAAAGTCATTTACCGAGCCAATTCAAGCCCAAATACCAGTACCTGCGCCAGTATCAGCACCAACATCATCGACACCAGCACAGACACAGGCAGCACCAGCACCAACTGATACTTTGGTTCATACTACGGAAAACAACGGCAGGTCAGATCTGAGGTTTTGGGAACCTTCCAGTGTGGAGCAACCTCAGACTCCATGTCAAAGCTTGGATTTTTACCGTGTTCCGAACAACATTACTATTCATACTTTTGAGCTGCTCAATCATACCAAAAGCAACTTCAGATACCAAAGAAACAAGAAGTTTGGAGTTAATCTTTACGAACCGGCTGTCAACCGTAAGGTTGGCGTTTCTGAAGAGGTCAATGAATTTCGGAGCAAAAAGTCTTCTAATGCTGGTAATTATGCACTATGTCCATTCTGTCCGCTGACCCCTGAGAATGCCAAAAATGAGTTTCAAAAACTTTTTTTCAAGAGAAACGACTCCAATTATTTGCATCACATGATTCAATTTCACGGAGTTTTTTCGAATGGGGAGAGAGTGAAAGATCCGAAGCGCCGTGGTTGGATGGAGCCTGGCGATTCGAGAAATTGTCTGGCTTCTGCGATTGATCAACCAGTTGAAGTTGTTCAATGTCCTTACTGCGATGAGTATATCAGTTTGAAAAAGTACAAGGCATCGAACCCGGACGAGCACCGCCTACTGAAATATTTGCGACACGTGAAAGAGTACCACAAAACTGGAAAAAACTTGCAGAAGGCTTCCAATGTGAGAAACGGTTGAAGCGAGATGACAGCAAAAAAACAAAAATTATCCCCGCAAACAAGCCACTTGAAAAACAAGACGAGACCCTCCCAAAAAAAAGAAATATTGTGCCAGCTGCAAATCCCTGCGACAAAACCCCTCAAAGCCTTATTGATTACTTCAGTTTATCCAAAAGCTTTGGCCATCCTTTGGATCTCAGCTCATCATTTTCTCTACCATGTTAGTGCGTGCGTCTGTGCTTTCGGGGCTGTCACTTGTTTTTCTTTATCTAACTTTTCTGTCTACTGCCTTTATCAAGAACTTGTTGATTATTACGTAACTCCCAAAGATCTCACTCCCTTCTCCCGGTCGTGCTCTCACTCAAGGATATTTTTCTATCATCTCTTTAATACCACAATTTCAATAAACAAACTCAATCTAAAAATAGTATATGCAAAGTTTCTATACAGGGTTCGCACGTCTTGCATACGAGTTTCAAATAAAAACAACATTCTTACAATAGAACATTCTCCAGACATTGTGGGGCTTAAGATTGAGGGCCCTACGAGGTAATTTAACGCACCCTCGAATGAAAATTACGCAATTATGCAGTTCTTTCTCGCCGTGTTTATTGTTTGATCCTCCCTCGGATATCGCTATTTTCGAGGCTGGGATGACCAGAGAGTTGAATGGGGAAACTTATAACACCCTTTTAGGGCATCGAAAGAGGAACCACCCTTCTAAAAATACCTGGATGTAAACAAAAGGACCGACCCAATTACCCCGTTGGTTCGGGGAAATTCTCAAAGAACGTCGTATGTGTTGCTAGTTCATCAACAAGATAAATAGCGATCTTTTTCCCTCCTGATTAATCACTTCTTCCCCTCAATTTTTCTTTCTTCATCACACAATCGTTTCAATCCTCTGCTCAATCCTGATCAGAACCAAAAAAAACATTCACTCCACCAAATCGCATATAATGAAGTTCTCTACTGTCGCTCTCGCTGCCATCGCTGCCAAGGCATCTGCTGGATCCGTTGAGTTGTGGGTCAAGTCCGACTCCAATGAAATTAACGGTAATAATCTCGCTTCTTTGCACGAAGGTGCCGGTATCAACTACGTCTTCCTCGGAACTGCCTCCGACTCCCTCACCCTCGACTACGATGGATCTGCCCTCACCTTTGATGCTGACGGTTTGACTGAACAGTTCTCTGTCGACAATAAGGAGGTCGCTGTCACTATCACTGGTTCTTCTGCCACCTTCACTTTCGACAATGATGGAGCTTTGCTTGTCAACGGTTCTTCTGATGGTTTCGCTGCTTGCAAGAACACCAAAGACCCATACTCTTACTCCGCTAGCAGCTACGAGCTTCTGTACTACGGTTCTGAGTCCATTCCAGATTCTTGTTTGTCTTTGACTGTCGTCAAGAACGCTCCTTCTGGCTCTTCTCGCTCTTCTGGTATTTCTGGCTCTGGCACTACTGCAGTCACTTCCTTGACTACCACCGCTTCGGTTGTTGCCTGCTCTTCTTGCGCCAATATCTCCGTCCCAACTTTCGAGAACGGTGTTGATGCTGTGGTTGCTCCAGCTGGATTCGCTCTTGCTGCTGGTTTCGCAGCCATGCTTATCTAAGTAAGCTACGCATTTTACCACATGGATCGCCTTCCATTTTGCTCAAGTACCATCCTAATATTCTTTTTCTCCGTCACCATGTGTTTTCCTCATGTTGGACAGGTTGAGCATTTCATGATATAATTATTTTCAACATTTAATTCCGTATAACTTCATACTAAATCATACTAATGACTGGAATATCAAAAGTTTTTATAGACATGTAATTTGAGCCTCCGGACAAAACATCGAGGGATTCTGATTACTTCGGTGCGACACGCACTTTAAAGATTTTGAAACTACCCTCCATGTATCTTGTTATCACTTCATTCCTCAGACAACCAGGTTTTTATCGTACACTTGATATTTTATTAAATTACACCCCCAACACCGTTTTTATAAAAATGTGAGCCTTTCACTCCTGTTTGACACTCTTGATGATCTTTTTCAAAGAAACACACCAACTGGCTCCAGAATGTGCCATCATATATTGTAAAATCTTATTCTCAATCATTGAAAAATTACCACCACCGAAGAACTCGTCCAGGACTTGACTCAAAAAGACAAAATTTTCATTATCCTCGAGGAGATTTGGCCTCGTGAGCTTGTTTTTATGGTATTCGAACTCCCTCTCGGTCAAAGTTGAGTCAAGTGCCAACAACTTACACAATACTGCCTCCACTTCAACTGGAGAGATTGCAGTGGGCAGGTTCTCTATATTTGGCAGTGAAACTGACGAAGCAGAACTTGAAATGCTGTAAGCACTTGAAATCTTCGATCCAGATGCCTCAGTTGACTTGTTGCTGCCTGAATCTAAAGGATACGACGGCCTCGCTGATCCCCTTCTTCTAGGCTTCAAAGATCCTGTTGAAGCCACAGGTGGACAATCATTCCAACCAGGCACCGATGGTGGCGGATCTTGATAAGAAATCATATGTTCGGTGACAAACTCGTTTTCGTAGGTTATAAATGTTAACGTTGTAGTGGTTCGAGGCAGTCGTTTCACTTTTTATATAACTCGATTTGGCGTAAATTGAAGATCTACTCGATCTCGAAAATAATTATTTTTGGACATGTGCGCAGTCCGGCTGTGCAAATTACATAAGCAGAGGTGATATGGACTGTGGGCATATATTTCCGAAGGAAAACACAATTAGACTTCGCATTCAGCTCTGGGAGAAGCTCACGCGATTACTCGGCAACAGTGAGACAAATAGGCTGTGTTTTAAATCAATGTAAATGTGACCCCTGTCATAAAAAAAAAAAAAACACTAAATTCTATATCTTTGAACATCTAGAGCCTTCGCAAGAACGCTCTCGATTGAAGGTCTCTCAGATGGATCCACAACAAGACAAAACTTCACCAGTTCTTTAAGATCCTCGCTATATTCAGGAGTGTTCGGAAACGTATAACTTCCAGAACTGATTGCCAGAGTGATGTTGGCTCCATTAATGAGTTCCTCTCTTTCAAATGGTGAATACCCGTACATCAGCGCATAAAGTGTACAACCAAGAGACCATATGTCAATCTTCTCGTCCATATAATCACCAACCTTGATGTCTAACAATTCTGGAGCCCGGTAGGGAAGGGTACAGTGTTCGTTACTCAATTCCTGAACGGTGATTGCTTGGGCTCGCGTTTTGATCGAAACACGAGCTTTTTCACAGGAGCCCAAATCACATAAAACAGGTATTCCATCTTTAGAGATCATAATGTTAGCAGGTTTAATGTCTCTGTGAGCAAAACTTATAGTTTCCTGAAGCTCTGTGGCATCTTCTGTCGCGCCGCCAGCGGCATTTGCAGAGCCAACATGGTCTGTGGTAAGTGTAGATGCAGATGTATTTGATACAGAGGCTAGAAATGGATTGTTTTCTTCAGCATCTTCATAATCGTTTGGTTCCATTGCATTGACGATGCTGTAGTTTTTGCTGAGCTGGTGTCTGTGCATTGACTTAAGTCCTCTACAAATACCAATAAACAGTCTGATTGTTTCATCTTCGTCCATTTTTGCGTTATTGACGCTGTTTTTGTTGATAACATCTTGCAAAGAACCGGTGTCAAAGTAGGGAAGTAAAATGTAAATCGTTTTTGATCCGTCTGGTTCTTGGACAACTGATGAATCAACTGATTTGATAATAAAAGGCGATCGGAATTCGTTGTAGTTGTCAACTTCTTTCATTGCAATTTTGAAATTCGAGTTTCCAAACGGACACCTTATCTTTTTCAAGGCGTAATATCCGTTGTTATTTTGCGATTGAACGAGATAAACATAGGAGAAGCCACCTTCTCCAAGAAGATTGAGTAGCTTAAATGAAGCCTGATTGATCCGGAGAACAGGAGTTTTGTTGAGTATGCAAGGAAAACAACTTCCAAGTATGTTTAAACACGAGGACATGATGGAAATTGGATAAGTTGAGGGTGTGAGGTATATATGAAGACAAAAATGGGTTTCAAAGTTGGCAATAGAAGATCACAGATATCTGTACGATTGGCCGCTAAAACTCTATGTGTTGAGTGGGTTCACTTATCTAAGAGAAAGAGATTGGTAGCTTAGTATTTAACTTCAATCATTTTCAAGTAGCCTGTGTGATGAAGTTTGAGACATCCTTGCACTGATGAGTTTCGCACGACCCGAGGTGAAAAAAAAAAAAAAACTAGATAAAACTAAACATGAACAGCATCTAGAAGGCAAATATAATTGTTCATATTAACCAACTTAGGCCAAGTTACACATCAATCATAGAAATGTCGATAGCAACAAAGAGTGAAGGAGACGGATTGAAGAATGTGTCGCTGATTGCGGCTCATTCTCACATCAGTGGGCTCGGATTGGACGAGCATTTGCAACCTCGTCAAAACAGTCAAGGAATGGTAGGTCAAGTGCGCGCAAGAAGGGCAGCAGGCGTTGTTTTGAAGATGATTCAACAAGGAAAGATTGCGGGCCGTGCAGTTTTGGTGGCAGGGCCTCCTTCGACAGGTAAAACGGCAATTGCCATGGGTTTGGCACAGAGTCTTGGAAGTGGTGTTCCATTCACTGCACTGACAGGATCGGAAGTGTTCTCAAAAGAAATGAGCAAGACAGAAGCTTTGGGACAGGCATTCAGAAAAAGCATTGGTATTCAGATCAAGGAGGAAACGGAACTGATCGAAGGAGAAGTCGTGGAAATTCAGATTGACCGGTCGTTGACGGGTGGCCACAAACAAGGTAAACTCACTATTCGTACCACTGACATGGAGACGATTTACGAATTGGGGAATAAGATGATTGACGAGCTTTCGCGCGAAAAAGTGATTGCCGGAGACGTGATTTCTATTGACAAGTCTAACGGTAAAATCACAAAGCTTGGCCGTTCTTACACGCGTGCGAGAGATTACGATGCTATGGGACCTGATACAAAGTTTGTGTCGTGTCCAGAAGGCGAGCTTCAGACCAGAAAAGAAGTGGTTCACACTGTTTCCTTGCACGAGATCGATGTGATCAATTCTAGACAACAGGGCTTTTTGGCTCTGTTTTCTGGTGATACAGGTGAAATTAGATCAGAAGTGAGGGACCAAATCAATCTAAAGGTTGCTGAGTGGAAAGAGGAAGGTAAAGCCGATATTATTCCGGGTGTTTTGTTCATCGACGAGGTTCACATGCTTGATATTGAGTGTTTTTCGTACATCAACAGAGCTTTGGAGGACGAGTTTTCGCCAATTGTGATAATGGCAACCAACCGTGGAATTTCGAAAACGAGGGGTACAAATTACAAGTCTCCACACGGTCTTCCTCTGGATTTGTTGGACAGATCGATCATTATCAGAACCGAGCAATATCAGGAAGACGACATTAGAAGTATTCTTTCCATCAGATCTCAAGAAGAGGAGATTGAACTGAGTCCCGATGCACTCAGTTTGCTCACAAAAATCGGGCTTGAAACCTCGCTCAGATACGCAGCAAACTTGATTGCCGTGAGTCACCAAATCGCCAAGAAGAGAAGATCTGAAACTGTTGACATTCAGGATGTTAAAAGAAGTTATACTTTGTTCTTGGATAGTGCCAGATCTGTTCAATTTCTCGAGGAACATAAGAGCCAGTATATCGATGACGATGGAAAGGTTGAAATTGGTGGAAGAGGAGACGCCATGGACACTTCTGCTTGAATGACGAGCGAATTGAGCGAATGAAGAGCGAAACGAGGAATTTGCGAGAAATGACTGTCTGACACACAGTCATTGAGTAAGTTCGAAAGTTCGAGCGAATTACTAATCTCCATGGTTCCGACTTGCTTTGCTCGTCATTCGCATGTCGGCCGCTATTCTACTTGTCTGCTGTATACATATAAATGTATTGATTGTACTAAGTAAATCTGATTTGTATAGAATCCTTTTCTTCGTTTAACCACTTCCCTTGGTGTTGAGAATCAATCCAATAATCATGCCATACAATCCCAAAACCTCGGCAAAAATGAGAATCAAAACAATACCAACAAACAAACGTGGTTGATGCATGAACTGTCTAACACCTTCATCACCAACGATTCCAATGGCATATCCCGAAGCCAAACAAGCGAATCCGACAGATAATCCGCAACTCAAATGCATGAAACCATTAAAAAGCGTATATTCTGAGGATGGATTAAGTCCTCCAGCAATTAAAACAGCGACAACAAGCCCATAAACGGATAAGATACCTGACATGACCACAGGAATAAGCGATTTCATAATCAATTCAGGCTTGAAAGTACCGATACCGGCAATACCGATACCCGACTTGGCAGTTCCAATGGCTGCGCCGGCGCAACTGAGTACCATTGCCGCGCAGCAGCCTGCAAACCCAAAGAAGGGAGCGAACGCAGGAGCGTATTCGTTTTCTGACACCAACGACCTATGACATGTTAGTATTGCTTATCAAAAAAGATAGAGAATTTGGAATTAGGGATGTTTGGTTTTCGCCTGTTTCTCATTACCTACATAATGCGCACGTGCGGTTGCTAATGCTGTTAAAACGAGACTTCTCTAGCGTTTTTCGCTTGTGTTAGCAGCTTTATTGGTGTGTTCTGTCTTCAGTTTACAGCCAGCATCTATGTAGAAGTATGTTGCAGCGTTTTTTTGAGATTCGCGAGTATTAAGTTACCCGGATGAAAGAAGACGCGCGTCGATCGACTATTCAAAAATCATATACGCGGATTTATCACGTTCGAATGTGTATCATAAATAAGAATACAACATTGTTTTTGTAGATAGTCAAACCAACCTTTTGTGGGCAGGTCAATGTCGGACAAACTACACGACAAACTACACTTGCAGCTCAAAGAGCTGCGATACATCCACCAAACACTGGAGAAATCAGTGGATAATAAAGTTGATAAACATCTTCGAGAATCTGGGGTTGGAGACAGATCGCTAGCCGAAAAGGTCAAAAAGAACCTTGCTGAGTTCTTGGATGAACTTTTCGAAATGGTTCAACATTCAGTTGATATAGACGGGGTTACAGGAACAGCAGCAGGAGCTACTGGTGCAGACGTTATTCAGCTAATCAAAAATCCAGACCTGCTTAACGAGAAAGTGGAACCTTACGATTTTGCACTCAACGACCGTCTTCGAGACTTGTACTTGAGGGTTGAGGATAAAGTTGAAACGGTCAGTCGATTGCGTAAGTCGCAACCTGAGGAGGTTTATCGTTCTTATGAGAAGCTTGCGCGGGAAAATGAAAACTACATTGACAATATCATAGCACAAACCGTTCAAAAGTATAAGCAGAGTGCTGTAGAGGGGGGGAATGATGCTATAGATGAGCTAAACGAGCTTGAAGATGACTTCAATGGCATTTTGAACGATCTTGTCGAACTAAAGAAGGAGATTCCAGAAATGAGACAAAACTTTGATAATCTCACTAATGTGATTGAATTTGTCAAACGTTGACGGTATCTGTGAGTAGGTACTTGTATTTATAGTTTATGTATACTGATATATTGCACGCTTTGTAACGATTGACGAGCGAAGCAAGTCATTTGTTACTTACTTCACTTTCGCCTCTTGCACTCATGACGGGCAAAGTGAGTCGTTTGTCGTTTGCTAGTCATATTTGTACTCATAAATAGCACGCTTATAGCAAATCGACGCGTCGAGATACAATTTCGTGAAAAAGATAATTTTTTTTACATACATAAGCATTTATTTGTATGGTGTACTTTTGTAAACATTTCTCTGAACTGATTCTGATCTTTCATAGTTTGATAAACAAGCACAATTCACTTTCCTCTGTTGAACCATTGAGAAGAATTATTCTTCCAAGATGATTGGTGCTTTCAAAAATCCTGTCATTAGCCAATATGTTTCGCTGGCTAAAGAATACGTCATACAATCACCAGCAAGACCACCAGCTCTGACACTTGGTCTCACCATTTTTTTGATCCTCGTTTATGCGTACACCTGGTTTGACCCAGAATTGATTGACAAATGGGCAATGAGTCCAAATTCGATTTACGCCTTGGAACTGAGCAAAATGACTACGTATCCCTTGATTCACCAAGGCTTCTTCCATTTGTCATTCAATCTTATTTCCCTATATGGTCCATTGTCACAGTTTGAACGCGCCAATGGTACGGTTCACACTGCTCTGGTTTTGAATTTTCTTTCAACGGTGATTGCTGTTCCATACATTCTGCTTGGTCTGGTTTTCTACCCGGATATTGCCATTCTAGGAAGCAGTGGCTGGTGTTTTGCTTTTTTCAGTTACTACACTTTCCTCAAGTCAGTTAACCAAGAATCGATCAAGCTCAGCAACATTGAAATCCCAACAAACCTCACGCCGTTTTTGATGTTGGTTTTGATTGGATTTTTGGTTCCTGGCTCGAGTTTTATCGGTCATCTTTTTGGTGTTCTTGGAGGATTCGCTCTTGGCTATGGGTATCTTAAGCACTTCACCAATCCGCCATTCCGGATAGTTGAGAGAGCAGAAAGCTATTTAAGTCGCGTTATCGATATTATTCCTGCCCAATTGCACTACATTCGTGAAGTTGAGGTGGCAGATAAGAGATACAAGCCAATAGAAGCTGCTGTTGTTTTGCCATTGCATTCGTTGGATTCACAACCTTCTGCTTTCAAAGGTACCGGACAGGTTCTGGGATCGCAATGAGCGGAAACAGCGAAGCGGGATCAGGGTCGCTCATTATTGAGCGAGATGATAGCAACTCGCTTCGCGCGTTGTTACTCATTCCATTTATAGTTATCACAATAGAAGGGTTCTGAACACTAGACATTATAAACAATCATAAATCAGGTTCCCATGAACTAAAACCACACACACACTTATTTTCCACGGAGAATTTTGGCAAACTCCTCGATATCAATTTGTCCGTCAGAGTCGGTGTCGGCAGCCTGGAGCATTTGTTGTGCTTCTTCTTCTGTCAATCTCTCACCAATGGTTGTAAGGACACGAATCAATTCAGTTTGAGAGATTTTTCCGTCTCCATCACTGTCAAACACCTTGAAAGCCTCCAAAATTTCAGCTTCCACATCCTGTTCCTTGATTTGTCTAGCCATCATGGTCAAGAATTCAGAGAATTCAATCAATGAGTTACCGTTTGTGTCAATTTCGTTAACGAGATCGTTCAACTCTTGTTGAGTAGGATTTTGTCCAAGCGCTCTCATGACAGTTCCCAACTCCGAGGCCGAGATTTTTCCATCTCCATCTTTGTCAAAGATGCTGAAAGCCTCTTTAAACTCTTCGATCTGTTCTGGAGTCAATTTGTCGGACTTGATTTGGCAGTCTTGTTAGTAAAGTTTCTTGTCTATCGGTGCCCTTTATGGTGGTACAACGACAGTCAATGTTTTCTTTATTCTGAATAACGTGTTTCTCATTGTCTCCGTTCATCTCCGAAGGCAAATGGTGGCTCACTTACCATTTTCTAGCAAGATAATTCTTTGCTCTGAATTTTATCAGCACGTAGTAAACAGTTCGTAGTTATGTTTCACTCTGATCTGTAAACAACGCCCCTTTCCTTCCGCTAAACCACGACAATTTTTGTTTGCAATTTGGTTTATTTTAAGTGAGCTGGCCGTTAGTGGCACATAATAGAAATGACAGAATATAATTTATTTTAGAAGCAATTCAGCATCAGCAAGAACGAGCGATAACGAGGAAAGGACGACAAGTTTGGGTAGAGTTGTTCGAAAAAAAACACACAGAACAGCAGTGGTCTAGGATTCCGTGGGACTGGCTTCATTCTGTTGTTTGATTGTTTTGACACCATGACCCGCATTGTGTGAATTGTAAAATTTATTGCAAGTCTCACTCGGCACCACCAACCACTCATTTACGACTCGCTTACATCTCGCTTCGCTCGATGTCAACGCGGATTTTGCAATCGAAAGGTATATCAAACTATAATAAAAACACGCAACTACCAACAAACCCAATTATTAGATATTTAATCACCTATCACCTAACCAGAGCACATCTCGCACGCCTCTGGGTTGTTGATAGCACAAGCAATGGCTTTTTGGTTGAAAATATCAAATTCAGAGTCGCCAGTGCTCTCGCCTTCACCAGTGAAAACTTCAACCTCCTTCTTAACACCTTCTGGCTTTGCGGCTGGCTCTTCAGTTGGCTTTGCGGCTTCTTGTTTGATACTGAGAGAGCTCATAGAAGTTTCAAGCGAAGTTGGAGCACTCACTGGCGATGGAGTAGTACCGTTCGAAGCACTCGAGTCAAAAGAAATGTCCTGAACGCCAGAAACCTTTCTTGCAACATATTTTTTGACCTTAAGCTTGTCGAGCAATGCGACGGTCGACGAAGCAGTGGAGGCAGAATTCTGGTCAACAGTAAATTGAATGGCAGCAGCAGCAGCTTGAGTTCTCAAGTAGTACATACCAGTCTTAAGACCCTTCTTCCAACCGTAAAAGTGCATAGAAGTCAACTTACCCATAGTTGGGTTTTTTAGGTGGATGTTCATGGATTGAGATTGATCAATGTATGCACCTCTGTCAGCAGCCATATCGATGATACTCTTTTGAGGAATCTCCCAGACAGTCTTGTAGATCTTCTTAAGCTCGTCTGGAACATTTGGAAGGTTTTGGATCGAACCATTGTCCTTGATAATGAAGTTCTTCATGGAGTCACTCCACAAACCAAGATCAACAAGGTCTCTGAGCAAGTATGGGTTCACAATTTGGAACTCACCGGCCAAAACTCTTCTAGAGTAAATATTAGAGGTGTATGGCTCGAAACACTCGTTGTTTCCGAGAATTTGAGATGTAGAAGCAGTAGGCATTGGAGCAACTAGAAGAGAGTTTCTGATACCGTGTTTTTGAATGTTGCTCTTAAGAGCGTCCCATTCCCACAAATCAGTTGGCTTCTTACCCCAAAGGTCAAATTGCAACAACCCTTGTTGTGCTGGAGAACCTTGGAAAGTCTCGTAAGGACCATCCTTAACAGCCAGCTCAATAGAAGCTTCAAGAGCACCGTGATAGATGGTCTCAAATATTTGAATGTTGAGTTCTCTGGCCTCCTGTGAGTCGAATGGAAGTCTCAATTGCATGAATGTGTCGGCAAGACCTTGAACACCAACGGCAATTGGTCTGTTTCTCATGTTAGAGTGTCTGGCCTCCTTCACTGGATAATAGTTTCTATCAATGATTCTGTTCAAATTCTTAGTAACAACCTTGGTGATCTCGTGCAATTTGTCAAAATTGTACCAGGAAGTGCTGGCATCAGATTCAACAAAAGCAGGCAGAGAAACCGAGGCCAAGTTACAAACAGCAACTTCTTCAGGAGAAGAGTACTCAACAATCTCGGTACAAAGGTTAGATGACTTGATGATACCCAAGTTCTTCTGGTTAGTCTTGTTGTTGCAAGCATCCTTGTAAAGCATGAACGGAGTTCCAGTCTCGGTTTGAGCCTCAAGGATTGCATACCACAACTTCTGGGCCTTGACGGTCTCTTTACCCTTGCCCTCAAGTTCGTATCTGGTGTAAAGTTCTTTGAACTCGTCACCGTAAACTTCATGAAGGCCTGGTGCATCAGCAGGAGAGAACAAGGTCCACTCACCGTTTTGCTCAATTCTTTCCATGAAAAGATCAGGAATCCACAAAGCTGGGAACAAATCTCTAGCTCTGATTTCCTCCTTACCGTGGTTCTTTCTGATATCTATGAAATCGAAAATGTCTGCGTGCCATGGCTCGAGATACATAGCGAAAGCTCCCGGTCTCTTGTTACCACCTTGGTCGACGTAACGAGCGGTGTTGTTGAAAACACGAAGCATTGGAATGATACCGTTAGAAGTACCATTTGTTCCAGCGATGTAGGAACCGGTGGATCTGATGTTATGAATATGCAGACCAATTCCTCCGGCGGTCTTAGAAATCAAAGCACATTGCTTGAGAGTGTCGTAGATACCTTCGATCGAGTCATCTTGCATGGCAACGAGGAAACATGACGACATTTGTGGATGTGGAGTACCAGCGTTGAACAAAGTTGGCGACGCGTGTGTGAAGAACTTCTCAGACATGAGGTTGTACGACTCAATAACGCTTGAAATGTCGTCACCGTGGATACCAATAGCAACACGCATGATCAAGTGTTGTGGTCTTTCGGCAACTTTTCCATCAATACGCAAAAGATAAGATCTCTCGAGAGTCTTGAAACCGAAATAGTTGTAAGAGAAGTCACGATCGTAAACAATTGAAGAATTAAGCTCTTCAGCGTGTTTTTGAACGATATTGTAAGTTTCTTCAGAAACCATTGGCGATGGCTTGCCGTTTTTTGGGTTCACATAGTGGTACAACTGATCGATAACTTGCGAGAACTGTTTAGTAGTTTGTTTGTGCAAGTTGGAGATTGCGATTCTAGCAGCCAGAGTTGCGTAATCCGGGTGGATAGTCGTCATATAAGCGGCAGTTTCAGCTGCCAAGTTGTCCAGTTCAATAGTAGTGACTCCATGATAAACACCAGAAATAACACGTTGAGTAATAGCAACAGGCTCAACGTGCTTTGGGTCTAAACCGTAACACAAACGAGAAACTCTCGCAGTTATCTTGTCGAACCGCACCGGCTCTTTGCGGCCGTCTCTCTTTAGAACGTACATAGTTGGGTATTCAAATTGTTTTCTTTGACGTTCTGTAAAAGGTCTAGAAACAAAGGGGTTGATTAAAGTGTAAAGGGGAAGGCGAGGTGGGTCTTTATATATATGTGAAATAAAAGAAATAATTTTTACGCGTTTCATGATTATAAATGTGAGACGCGTCTGCGTGAATTTCGTGTCACGACGCGTGTTTACTTTTCGCGAAAGAGGCCGCGATAGCGGCAGGCAATATCGGGCAAGACGGGGGGGGCGCTAGACCAGGCCTGCCAGGCTTGGGCCAGGGCTGATCCTACTGGCATGCGGTATGTCCGTGAAACGACACGATATCGAAGATATCAACAGCTCACAAACACACCTCCAACAGTTTCGAATACCCATGTCCCTATGTATGTCTTGTTGTGATACGTTAGCTGCTTGCTCTTAGTGACTGACTAGTCAATCAGGCCCCAGCTGTCCCAACCTGCAAAATACAGGTGCGAGGTGTAATCTGGTGTGAGGAGTAACAGGGTTTACACGTGACAATACTTAGGGTTCATTCGCGAAATATTCATCAGTCCCGTGGAGGACGCGAATTTTTTCGAGTCACCAAGGAAGCTTCCCCGGGAATCATACCAAATCCCAGTCAAACGCGCGGCCAATTGAGGCGGTCCCCCCTGGAACCACACAGTTTACCGGACTCACTCTGTGACCGTTGTCGAAAAAATTTCACAATTTTCAGTTCCCTAGTCTGTGCGGGAGTTGAGCTGCTATCTTGCAGAGTAAAAGAAATCTACACTTGAAGATTGACGGTCCCAAACACAAGACCCTCACGTCAGTTCAGAGCTAACAAGCAGAAACATACAAGATGGCTAAGATCTCTCAAGGTATGTGGATAAACAGCCAACGCACATCTATAGACAACATTTCAGTGCTGTTGCGTCAACTATATTATTCTTTTACATCGTACTAACATGTCCATAGACGTTTCCTCTTCTAGATCCAAGGCTAGAAAGGCCTACTTCAACGCTCCTTCCTCCGTGAGAAGAGCCATTCTCTCCGCTCCACTCTCCAAGGAGCTCAGAGAGCAATACAACATCAGATCCCTTCCAGTCAGAAAGAACGACCAAGTTTTGGTTGTCAGAGGTTCCAAGAAGGGACAAGAGGGTGCTATCTCCTCTGTCTACAGACTCAAGTACTCTATCCAACTTGAAAAGCTTACCAAGGAGAAGTCCAACGGTGCTTCCGTCCCACTCAACATCCACCCATCTAAGGTCGTCATCACCAAGTTGCACCTTGACAAGGACAGAAAAGCTTTGATTGAAAGAAAGGGCGGTAAGGCCGAGTAAATATGTTGATGCATTCTATTTACAAGACAAAACAAAAAAAGCCAACAGGGATCTGTATTTTGAAACTCCTATAGAAGATAAGTATGATGAGTTTATAATCTGCTAAGACAAACTTTATTTAATCTTTGATTCGCACGGAGTTCAGTTGGTTTTGTTTGTTGAATCCTCTCTAATATATCACTCAATACGAATTATAGTAGCCATGTTGTCCAGGCAACCGCAATTGTATTGCATAATCGCTTAGTCAGATATTTTATTTTCATTTTTCACTGCCTATTTCACTCTCCTTGCAAAAGCATATACAGTTTTCCAAGCAATAGTGACCTTGGTATTCATATTCCATCCCAGCTTTGTGTTCAGTCTATTGTAGAACAGTGCAAACGGATCCTTGTCAGCTGGAGCGTTCGAGTTTGCAACTTTCCATTTGTGTCCCGAACTCCATGTCTTCCCATAGTTGAAGTAATCTTGCAGAGTAATTGTCTTTTCCAAGCTCAAAGCAGTAGGATTTTTATCGACGTTTGGGTCATAGGTTTTCACTTCAACATCATAATAGCGATCATCTGCAAGAAGTTGCTCGTTGATATCCTTGTAAAGTTTCCGCAACCGACCACGACCTGGCTGTTGCCAATATGGGCCCAAATAATCGTTGTTTTCGTAGACGATTTCTTCGTAAATTTCATTTGCCTCGGGATACCCCACAAAAATTGGATCGACGTACCCGAAATACGCCAATGTTCCATCTGGTTTCAAAACTCGCGACATTTCAGTCAACCACTTTTCTGTATCCAGCCAATGGACACATTCTGCCGCCAAAACCAACCCAACCTGACTGTCAGAAACCACGTTCGAAACATCCTCAGCTGAACAAACGTGAAATTCTCCAGTTGATTGGGAATTCGAATCAATCACTCGATTGTAGTTTTCCTGTGCCTTCTCTAACATTACTTGAGAGATATCTGTTGCAATGACATGTTCAAAGCGATTGACCAATGGTAAAAACGCCTCACCAGCACCACATCCGACATCCAACAATATGTCGAGTTTGTTAGCAGTGGACTCACGGTGAAAGTTTAGCAGCTGCTGGTAGAACGTTCTGGGATAATTGGGTCTAAATTTGAAGTAGTCACCCGCGTTGAAAGATTTGTCTGAAAAGGCAGTCATTTTGTCTAATTCCACGTTGGATGTTTCAGTTATGGTGAACCCGAGATGAGTATCATCTTATCTATTTATGCTGCAAGAAAAATTGTGGGGAAAAAGTTATATAGGTCCGATCTCGGAGGTGCGATTCGGGGTTGCAAAAAGCACCTGAAACCATAAATGACGTCCAAATGACAAAGCAAGTCTTCCAACGGGTCGTATGTGACGATTCGGGACCGACTTGCCTTGCTAGATATCTCTGATCCCGAGCTGAATTTATTTCTACTCGTTGGTTGAGAAATTTTTATATTACTACATATTTGTAAACACAATACTCATGATGCTTCGTTCGTCATTCGCCCGTCATTCGCCCGTCATGCGCCCGTCATTTGCTTTGCCAGCCAGTGGTTTGACCGATTCTCAAAGGTAATAACTGCCGTAATACTTGCAACCATAAAGCCCGTCGGGCCAAAAGTATTGTTGATGATCACTCGTATAGATACGAGCGAGGCTCGTCAATTGGACAAGATCATTCGTACAAATGTTGAAATAGGAAAAATGAAACATGAAAACACATCATGAAAGAGTAAGAATATGGATAAAAGTATATGAGAAATAAGAGAGGTAAAAGGGAATAAAATACTATGAATAAAAGTGAAAAACTATGACCAAGAGGATATGAAAAGTTGTAAAACGACTTTAAACAATTAAAAAATTGGCAAAAAAATGCACTGCAAAGGCAAGCAAAAAGGGGAGAGAGGAGAGGGAAGAGGGTAACAAAACATGTCATGAAAAGCATCATTCAAAAAGAGAGAAAAATCAAAAAATCACCATGAAAACAGTTCAAAAAGAGGAGAGAGAGAGAGAGAGAGAGAGCTAGAATAACTAACACAAAAATCAAACATCAAAAAATGCAAAATGACTGGGATATTTCTGTATGGCAATCACAACTGTAATTGCAACTTCTGCTGTTCTCTGGCCCACCTTGCCGTGTCTTTGGTAGACTGCGAGAATCTTGGATTGTTTCTGGTCTTCTTAATGAATTCGGTAACCCAATCTTGTTGATAAAACTCACGGAGACGGCCATCCTTATTGATCTGTGACAAGTCTCCAATCATGCCCACAACAGAGCGACACACGGACTCGCTCATACACATGGCTTGGTTACTGTAGATGTGAGTCAAAAATGAAGCAATCTGGTACGTGTATGGATGAATTGCGTCCGGATAGTCGTGAAGACCGGCCACAATACCCACGTACGTGTCCAGGACAGCCTCCTTCACACTCAGGATGTAGTCCTCCGTTTCAATAGTCTGGTCGTCCGGCTCGAGCTGTTGTGCAGAGCTACAGATGTTCATCACCACTTGCAAGTATTGGATGAATTCAGGCCCGATAGACGAGGCAATGTCACCAAAACAGGACAGAATCAATGGACGCAACTCCCTTCTCACCGAAGAATTCGATAAGGTGTTGCCTAAAATTGCCATGAATCCTTGACAATATGGAATGAATGCTTCGCCCAAAGAGTGAGAAATATCCACCACAAGGCCAATAGCCGCCTCACAAACAGGCGAGTCTGTGTTCTCAAGAGCTTTGGTCAAGAATGGCAGGAAAGATGGCATGTATTTCTCAAAATTGTTATCAATTGCCGACGCAATCGATGAAATGGCAATGAAAATATCCTCTTCAATCACAGAATTTGATTCCTGAATCTGCAACAATCTCAAAAATTTCTCCATCAGTTGATCAGAAACAGAGACAATCTCGCCACCAACACGACGAATCACGTTCGTGAGCAATGAAAGAATGTTAGCTTGTAATTCTTGGAGTAAAGCCTTGTCCTCGCTGCTTAGAACTGTACCGCTCTGAGACTCAAACTGCATAGAAATCGTCTGGTCAAGTCGCACAAGACTCTCAGAAGCAATCTGGTTCACAATAGCCATGTCATTGCCTGCACTATACAACACCAGCGTCGACAAAGCTTCGTAGGCTGATGTTCTGGCCGAGTTTTCGTTGTCGTTGCGTCCGCTGATTTGAACGAGAACAGGAACCAACACCGCGTAGTATTGGCTCATCACGCTCGATGCCGAATCGCGAGCATCGGTACACAACTGCTCCACAAGATTGATTAAAGTCCAGCAGCAGTTAGTTGACACCTTCGAATGATCCTGTAAGCCGCTCACGAGGGCAGTCACAACCTCTGGGAGCATCGTGTTCACGTCAATTGCGTCAACAACAAGGTCAGCAATACGACCCAAACACCAAGCAACAGTCTCTTTGACTTGCAAAGACTCGTCTTTCATCAGAGCCAGAATTGGCTGTAATGCCTGTGCAATCAGCAATTTCAACTCCGAACGGTCTGGACCGTCAAGAATAGAACCAAATGCCATCACAGCAGCCTCCTTTTGCCGCCAGTCGTTGGAGTTCAAGTTGGCTTCAACAAACTGTAATGCCGGCTGAACAACATAATTACCCGTGTTTTGAGCGAAAAGTTGCAGACACGCACCGGCTGCCATGGCCACCGACCAATCGTCGTCCTCTGGATCCTCATTTTGACGACTCAAAAGACCCAACAGCGTAGGCAAAACGTCAGTGATTGCGATCAAAGCAAAGTTGAAAGAAACGAGATCGTCCTGTGAAACCTGGTCGCTCAGCTCTTCTTTCTGAATAGCAATTTCCAACTCCTCCTCACAAACCGTACTCCAGAATTCTACAGCCATACAGGCAACACGATCGTCAGAACTTTGCATTCCCGACACCGTCAAACCGTATAATGCCTTTTCCATGTAGATACCCATGTATGAGTAGTAAAGACTCATGATTTTAGCCAAAGCACCAAACGCCAGAGCCTGCAATTCCGGATCGCTAGCCGTCGTTGCCTCGCAAACCACCTGCATGATGTAGTTACGCTCACCTTCACGCTCAAAGTTGCTAGCAATGAACTCCAACGAGTTCACAAGAGCATTGATTGCGGTCTTTCTCACCACCGTCGAAGGTTCTGAAGACTGAGCACCCTGAACAATGGCAATCAAAATACCATTTGCCTGGGAAACAACGGCAGGGTTTGTAGGGTCCGCCGTTTCGCAAACGTATCCGATTGCAAGCAACGATGCTCTCTTCACGTTGACTGGTTTGTCCATTTTTGTGTTTTCCACGATGATGTGCATGAGTTCATTCCATTCCGAACGAGGCAGCTCTATGTCTGCAATAGCCGCCACCAACTGTGCCGCGGCATTCGCCACACGGTCGTCTGTTGTGAGCAAAGTGTTGAGGGAAATTTCCTTGATCTGTTGCTTTGCCTGAGGGTCCAACTGCACCCAACGTTCTGCCATTTGCTGTTTGCGCACCGAATCCTTTGCAGTCAACTGATTCTTCAAACTCAACGCCGCCAATATCCGCACCTCTGTACGTTTCGAGTCGTCACCGAGAACTTGAACCATTAAACCGAGATATGAGACCCAATTTTCTTCAGCAAGTTTGCTCAAGTCAGCTTCGGCCTGAGCACGCTCGGCCGCGTTCGGGTTGAGAATCGCATTCTCCAGCGATAAACTCACGTTCACGTTCGAATTAGCGTTCATATTTGTTCTGGGGAGCGTGTCAAACGTGTACTTCTTTGCGTCTTTGCGCTTCTTGCCGGTTGCACAAAAATGCCTGTTTTGATTGCTTGATTACGGGTGCAAACTTCTGAAAATGCACAGAGGTACTTCGAATAGCCGCTGCGCAATGTCAAAACCGCCGTGAGATCTTGCTGAATCGACTGGAATGTCAGTTGTTTGTGAAAATGCGAAATAAAACAACCTTCATAACAAACTGATGTTTTACACTTGTGTTACGCGGAAAAAAAAAAAAAAAAACTGGTCAAAAAAAAATAATTGTTGATTACATAAGCGTGAATTACCCGGCTCAAAATGTTTCGAGTGTCAGAGACGGTTGAAATTCTGCCAGTTGACGGAGCAATACATTGTTGGCCTCTCCACGATGTAGATTCACCGTGGGAACAACTTCATCAGATTCCACAATGTTCACCAGATAGAAAAGTTCACGGAATGATGAGTGTTCGCTGTACGGAACTCGGATGATCTGGCATAGAAACTCCGGTTTGTGCAGCCGTTGAAAATGTTTCTCGATTGCCGCGTAAACCGACGCGTCGGTCGGCGCAATAATCATTTTTGAAAAATCGACCGTCCCGTCTGCGCGTTCCTTAGCACTCGGCTGTTGTACGCCTCTAAATGACCATCCCGTCGGACTCACTCCGATGATGGCCTTGAAATGAGCAGAAAACTGTCCCAAGTATGCCACCAACCACTCTTTTTTCAACTGGCGCAAAGGAACAAGGTGTACAAGACATTTTTCGGGCGATTCAGTAGTGAGAAGTGCCTCTAATCTGGGCCATTCAAGTTGATTTAACACTTTAATTTTCTCCTTAGAGCAGTAGATTTTGGTTTTCAAGCGCTCTGCAAGTCCAATAGCGAGTCTCTCCTTGCCAATGAGGTATGTACCAATGGCCACGACAAACTCGGCCGAGTTGGTGGAATTTCTCGTGAAATCCAACAGCCGCTTTTGCGTCGATTTGTAAGTGTCCTGGAGGTGGTGCAGAAAAGCGCTCAGCTGCTCCACCACAACCTCCTGTTTGGGGAAGTTGAATTGTGGGTCCAGATATGTGGTGTCAAGGTATATTTTGTCGAAACGGCCGAACCTTTGAAGATTTTCGATCATGAATTTATTGATTCGAAAATCACCACAATGAAGATATTTTTTGGTGGCTGATTTCAAAACAAAGATCCCACTCCCTGGACAGTGGTTTGCATCGAGACACGTGACCTTGATGTCTGTGTCTGGAACAGTAATGGTTTCATTGTAGGCGACGGTGAGAAACCGAGAGGGGTCCATGTTGAATTTGTGACAGCATAGATTAAACGTGACGGGCGTGGCTATAATGAGCTCTCCATTTCCCCAATTTTTGGTCATTCCACCGTAGTGGTCCGAGTGGAAGTGCGTCAGCAAGTAGACGTTAATGGAAGGTTCTGGAGAGTAACAAAAAGCGTCTACTGCAATGGAAGCGGTTTCGAAGGCGAGAATTTTGTGCTGGGGAAGTGGTGGCTTGGGTTTCCTAGGTTTTGGCGACGGGGCGAGCTTTTTTGGAGGGACGGTTGATTTTGCCGGATCCTTTCGCGGCTTGTATACAAGAGGTTTGGTGTTTTTGGATAAGAGACAGTCATTGACGTGACTCGAACGGTCATCCAGCGTGAGGTGGTCTATTGTGAGGTTGCATACTGGACAGAGAATAGAGGAGTCTATACTGTCTGGTTCGTCATCTGAGGCAACAAATAGTGAGAAGGAATCGCAGCTTTTGATTTCTGTGTCGGTAATCTCTGACTTGACCTCAGATTCAACCTCAGCCGCCATTCTATTCACTTCAGTTTCATTCTCTGTTTTGACTTCACTTTCAACTTCGCTATCTGAATCAAGCACAATCACCTCTTTCTCTGCCGGATCCTTTCTATCGGTCTCACGCTTGAAAAACTTGAAAATGGATGTTTGTTTGGGTGTTGGAGGAATTTTTCGCTTGATTCCCAGCGGACGACTCGGTGAAAGCGGCATCAGAGCTCTGGTTGTGGTGTTAAACTCCGTTCAAATATCAGATCAACGCTATCAGTGGCGATAAGCAAAGTGAAAACTTGAAAAATAAAAAAAAATAAAAATATTTTTCAGAACGCGAAAGTGAAAAAGAAAAAACACGATGCGATAGTAGAGATTATTGATTTGATAAAGAGCTATTCCTCCTATGTGAATTGCTGATAGTCTCGCTCAACATTCTCAAGCATTCGGTCGAAAGCCGTTTTAGTGCCGGTTGTATTGAACTCATCGCTATGGGTCTGCTATCTATCATTCGCAAACAGAAGCTCAAGGAGCGTGAGGTGCGCGTTCTGCTGCTGGGTCTCGACAACTCCGGTAAAACCACGCTAGTGCGATCGATGCTCGGTCAAAACGTCATGGAAACATCCCCAACAATGGGTTTCAACATCGAAACCGTCTCGTATCATGGATTCAATATGAATATATGGGACATTGGGGGCCAGACGACGCTGCGGTCGTTCTGGTTCAATTACTTCGAAAAAACTGATTTTCTGGTATGGGTCATCGACGCTACCAGTTTGCACAGACTCCAGGAAAATTTTGCCGAGTTTGATAAAGTCCTGAGCGAGGATAGACTTGTCGGATGCGGTGTGCTGATTCTGGTGAACAAGATCGATGCGTACGACGGTGACCGGGCCGAGCTTCAGCAAGAGATCACACGTGTTCTCGGACTCGAGTCGGTCACTAATCATCATTGGCACCTGTTGTGCTGCTCCGCATACTCAGGGGAAAACGTTTCGGGTGGACTTGAATGGATCGCAAAAGAGTATGAAGAGCGCTATTACATTCTATGAGAGGTCAACCATTATAAAGGGTGTGCTTTATTTACAAGGGGTGGTTGAATGCAATTGGATGCAATTATGACTGATATAAATGGAGAATGAGGAACATGCGACGAGCGAATGACGAGCGAACAACTCGCTTCACTCGTCGTTTGCTTGATTGGTTCACTTTATTAATTGACTCCCACGACAGTTGCCTATTTTACCCTCTTTGGCGCAATTGACTCGCTTTGCTCTATTGATGAACCACTTGCTATTAACCAGTTGCTATTAGCTTGCACGGCACTCGACGTACTTTTCTAATGAGCCCGTAAACGATTCGCACGACTCGCCGCGCTCGTCGTTCGCTCGTCGTTCGCTCACTGAACACTATCAAAGTACCACGAACAACTAAACCAGTTGTTAGTGAAATCTTCCGCTGGATTGCACGAACAACGCAACTTCCGCCTCACTTCGGGATCTTGAGGACACTGCATATATGGAGCATGTCTATATCCGACATCATCGAGCCGTTTGATCTCTCCTTTAGAGAGAATGGTGGAGAGTATCAATGAACGAACGGGAGCATCACCCCATCTTTCGTAAAAAAACCCATTTGTTGAATCCAAATACTCAAAAATATCGTTATACTCCTTTGATCTAAACAAATTCAGGTCTCCAATCTCAAAGTTTGTCCAAAAATGACACAAATTATAAGTTTTTTGCACCTCGTCGTAGACAAAGTCAGACAAATTTGTGTGGTTGGTGAGAAGTTGAGTCTGATTTGTGCTTTCTAGATACTCTTCGAAGGTTTCAAACAGCGTCGGAATGCTTTTCGGATACTCCAAAGTGCTTATAGTGAACCCGTATTTATAGCCGTTGGTAATAAAATCCTCGAAAACGTCGTGATCGATATCACAATACAGTTTGACACCCGGTTCGACTCTCCAGAAGAAGTCATAATCTAGCAAAAGCTCGTGTCTATAGAAAAATCCGCTTTCAAACCGACACATGTGTCTATAGGAGATCGAAGAAGCATACGGAAGGACTCCTTCCGTGTCCTGGACAAGTTTTTCAATCTCTTGTTGCATTTTGGCTCTGTCGAGTGAGTCTGGGAAACTCCAATGTTCTTGTGGAATGAGTCCAAATTTGGCAGTACCAGAAACAGCGTTGCCGATTTCCTCGACAAACTCGTTTGTAAACGGCTGGTCGTTCAAAAACACCCAATCGTAGTGATATTTATTGTTGAATCGGTCTTCGTAATTTTGTATAACCTCGAGCATATCGTAGAGATCGCTGTTCCGACATAGCGTGTAGAACGTGGCGTTTTGTCGTGAAAGCTTTTCGATGCCTAAACCAAGCTCAGAGTTTATGGTTGTGTTGTTTCGGGTGAAATGTGTTTCTATACAGCTGTTTTGGGTCGACTGCGGCCAGTGTGTCCGCCAGACGTTAGTCCAAATTTTGCTTTCTTGCAGCAAAAACAGTAGAGACACCGGAACTAGCAGCATAGACAACCACAAAGGCACCGGTATCGGTGCCATGTTCCATAGAGCCGTACGTGCCATATGTACACCGGAATCGGTATAAATTCAGGGAACTTGATTGATGTTGAAGTGTTGCAACATCCGTTTTGCTGAATATGTACGTCGATTGAGACGCTGGTGAAGCAAAAAAAAAATCTAGATCTCTGTGCGGCGGTGCGGCTCAAATGGAGATAAAAAAGTATATGAGGATAGTGGTAAAATTTAACTGGTGATCTGGGAACAACTGTGTTGTTAATCTCTTTGAATCGATCTGGATCGTTGCGTCCAAGCCAACTGGTATCTCTTCAACACCATTACCATCGGAAGGCCTCCTTTTTGTTTTTTCCCGCCCAGCAGCACCCCCTTTAGCTCGAGGGCTTAGCGGCATTTCAAATTTTTTTTTTTTCATCTCATCCTTGTTTTGGGTTTCGCTGGTGATTCGGGACTGAGGAACGGAAACCTTTGTCGGGGAGAAAAAAAAGGGGCGATTGGGGCGATGATCGGTTTCGCGATGGAGTCGATTTTGAAAAAGAAACTCCTCAAAATGTCATACCAATGATTACATAACCCCTTTTTCAGGTATTCACGCGCATAAAATGGTTATGGCGTGCATAAAAGGATGAAATGATTGTTTTGAAGGTTCCGGTGGGTTCCTAAAGATTCATACAGGGCTTTTTTCCTTTCTGCAAACATATGTTTTCTTGTTGAATCTCAAAAAAATCACCTTTAGACTCCGCAAATGAGGGAAATCTCACTGGCTCCCCTGTGTGCTGTTATGACCCTTTTTGGGCGAATTTCAGCATTGCCCCTTGCCTTGCCTTTGGAACTGGGCTCAATTTCTGCTCAAGCAGAGTCTAAGATGGACTCAATGATGACCTCCCTCAAAGGATACAAGAATCTCCCGCCGGTCATGAGCCGTCCTTCGAGTGGGGAACGCTCCCTCAAGCCGGGTGAAATACCTTCGTATGTGGTGGATTATGCTCCCATGGTTCACTTATACTCTGAAGAACGGTACATGCCGTATGGAATTGAGGATTTTGTCACACATTTCCACGCTGAATTTGAAAACGGAACGAGGATTGATGAATTCGGTGACTCTTTGCATATCTCAGATCTCGAGAAATTGGAATATTATCGTCGAAATGGCGATATGGTGTATTTTACCTCAAACCAAGATTTTGACTCAAATCCTGAATGGATCACAGGTGTTTATAACAAGCCTAATTTCTACAACGGAGAGATCAAAACAGCTCCTGCGACACTTATTGTCGTGGATAAAGGAAACGGTTGGATTGATGCGTACTGGTTTTATTTCTACTCATTCAATGAAGGTCCTTATGTGATGGGATTTGGTCCATTTGGCGACCATGTGGGGGATTGGGAGCACTCGCTTGTTCGGTTTTACAAAGGCGAGCCTGTGATTGTTTGGATGTCTGCTCATGGTGGGGGTAACGCTTATTTCTACAACACTTTAGAGCATTTCGAAGATACCAGACATCCAGTAATTTTTTCAGCAAGAGGAACGCACGCAAATTATGCCTCTGTTGGACAACACTCACATGATCTCCCATATTCAATTTTGAGCGATTTCACTGATCGGGGTTCATTGTGGAACCCAACACTGAACTATCTTGCGTACACTTTTGACGGATCAGAAGTGACGTTTGCAAACGGTTCGGAACCTTTCAGGGAGAGCATGTACGGGAACTGGCTGTCGTACACAGGACGTTGGGGGGACAAAAAGCTTGTTCCTGAGGATCCACGGCAACGTTGGTCTCCTTTTGAATGGAAGTATATTGATGGACCCGTGGGTCCAATTGAGAAGAATTTATTGAGAATTTCGCCATGTCAGCGGTCGAAGTGGTGGAATTTTTGGAATGGATGTAATGTCCGTCGTTATATCAAGTATGGTGATGGATACTTTGATTCTGAGGGTAATAACAGTTGCGGAAGCCTTTACACGCATATTAAACCAGGGTTTTTGCAGAAAATTGTTGAGATGTTGACGTTTGGTGGGTGGATGTGTTGGATTTTGGATGTGTTTCTCGGGTAGATGCGGTGAAAACTCTTGAATTTTTTGATTCCCTAATGGCATTTAATGATTTGATATATAAGGCGGGAGCCGAATAAATGATACATGATACCACAATGAGGAGAGACGAATGGCTTGTTTTGTTCATTATAAGCGAAACGAGACCCATGGACCGGGGTAGGGTAATCGAATTTCTTTATTCGTACTGATACTTTTATTTATTTATTATATGGATTCGATTTTATTTTTATTAATAATTTTCCAGTTACTATTTTTTATCGTTTCGCTCATGAAGATCACTTAATAACATATTTTCTTCACTCTCTCATCAACTTCAGATGGTCACGTCCGATAGCAATCCGTTTACGCAGCCGCCTAAAACATCGGCGCTCACGAACTCCGGACTCTTTTCAATTTCTGGATTCGTTGGTAAACTCTTCAAAATTGTGAAAACGTCTCTGATCACTATCTCTTCAGTTGCAGTCCTAGGACTGCTTGCGGTTTATGCGCTTCAAAACAATATAGTCTATCCATCTGGACTCAATGGAGCCCGGAAAAATGTGGATTCTCCCGCAGCATATGGTTTACCGTACGAATCTATTGATCTTACCACTAAAGATGGAGAAACTTTACGATCATTCTTGCTACTCCACGACAAGAACGAACCTTCATATTCTAACAAAACCATAGTTGTTCTTTCTCCAAATGCTGGGAATATCGGTTATTTCCTTCCAGTTGTGAAGTTCATGTTTGTGAATCTCAATTACAACGTTTTCATTTATTCATACAGAGGATATGGTCAATCTACTGGAAAGCCAACCGAAACAGGGTTGAAAATTGACGCTGATACTGCAATGGAATTCATCTCTAGTCACAAGCAGCTTTCAGAATCTTCCATTATTTGTTATGGTCGTTCGCTTGGCGGTGCAGTTGCCATTTATATTGCCG
Organism: Ogataea pini; assembly: GCA_003707665.2. Taxonomy (NCBI): domain Eukaryota; kingdom Fungi; phylum Ascomycota; class Pichiomycetes; order Pichiales; family Pichiaceae; genus Ogataea; species Ogataea pini. Next base: position 83,955 of record PPKL02000016.1, on the reverse strand, counting down.
CAAATTATCCTCATCTGGTATCTGGATTGGTTCTTGAAAATACTTTCCTTAGTATTAGACAAGTGATACCACATGTTTTTCCAGTTTTATCTCCATTCCGGTTTCTTTGTCATCAGGTTTGGCCTTCGGAAATCGAAATTCTGCGAATTCCAAAGGAGATTCCTGTTCTTTTTTTGAGTGGTTTGGAGGATGAGATTGTTCCTCCAATGCATATGAAGAGGTTGTTTGAGTTGAGTAGGGCTGGGGTGAAGGAGTGGCATGAGTTTGAGGGGGCCCATCATAATGATACAATTGCTCAGCCAAAATATTGGGAGTTTTTCCATGAGTTTGTTAAGGGGAAGGTGGATCCAGTTGGAAGATGAGCGAACGACGAGAAAACAACGAGCAAGGCGAGTCGTGTAAGTTGTTAACCACCATACTCTTCGTCGTATGAGGGTGTAATTCGAAAAATCGATACAAACGAATTAATCGAGATTTCGGTGAGTAAACTGAATCATACCCTTCGCTCTGTGATGATTAATCGACAGTAAGAATCTTCGTAAGTTGCAATTTCATGCTCCTCTATTTGCGATTTTGTTCAATAAAAACGGGCAATGAGGGTCATGTAGAGGGAAAATCACAGTGAGTGTCGTCCACACGTCGCTCACCCGTCGTCCATTACTGACTCGTAAATGACTCACTTCGCTCGCCATTTGCTCCTCAGTGAACTGTCATCAACAACTCATCCCCTCTCCCCACCCTCCTTATCCATCCCTCCTCACCACCATCATTCCCCTTCTCACTCCTTGCTCCCCCTCTTCCCTTCTGAACCATCACTCCACAACCAGGACACTCCTCTTCCAATTCATCCACAAACCACGACTTCAAACATCCAAAATGACCCTTGTGACCACACTCAGACAACAAAACGCTCGTCCCCTTCAACGGCTCATTGCAATATATACAACATCCCTGGACTCTCGAACATTTTTCACAGTACCAATACCCAAAATCAACGTCCGGATCATCGTTCAACCACTTATTCCGACTAGTCTCGTTCAAAATCACACAGTTACAAAACTGACAGAAAAACCTCAACGAGGTCTGCGTTTGGCCGATCTTGGCAAAAACTTCATACTCCTCCGATGCCGTCTTCAGAACATGTGCACTAGCAGCAAACAATCCTCTCCGTTGCAAAATTTCATGGTAAGTCAAAATCCATTCCTGACATTGAATCTCCGTAATCGCAGTACGGTAAACTTTACCAAACAGCAAAGCCAAAGTAGCACACATCACCACTTCTCCTTGATTACTGCTGTAAAGACAAGCCTGTTTGACCATATCCGAAGGAACCCACGGAACTTCAATACTGGCTTTTTTTTCAGACTCCTGTAATACTGCCGTCAGCTGACTTTGGTTGCTCGTAGACATCTTTCTGCTCTTGGCAGGGCTGCTCGATAACGATGGAACGGAAGGAGCAGACGGAGACATCCGACCAGTTGGGAATAGTTTGGGCTTTGCTCTCAATAAGACGGGCGAAGAAAATGAAACTGATGCCGGAGAACGTGAAAAATCAGATTTCTCGTTATCAAAGTCCGCTGATGATCCAGTGAATGAAAAAGTGTATCGAGGCATCGAGGAATTTGACCCTTTATGCTCTTTACGCGGCGACTTGATTATCTCAATCGGCTTACTCGTGCTAGCCGATGCCTCATCGTCATCAATTATAGCGTTCTCGTTCTCATCATCTCCAACAACAGCCACGTATGTGTTATCGATGGTATTATTTTCGCCTTTATCAGCCAACTTTTCAGTATTCTCCTGTAGTTGTTCCTGCTCTAAACGTTCTTTCAGTTGCATCACTTTGAACCTATTCAGTTCGCCAGGAGGACTGCGAACGGAATTCGAATTGAGCGACTCTGAATACGATGGAGCATAGCCAGTATGGTCGCTGTGTGACTGGGACGTGTTCACCGTCGATCGACTCTCCGACGTCATTCCCGAGCTTTTGCGCTGTGCAGCATTGGACTTTTTGAAATCAATGCTATAATCAAACATTTCCTTCACAATACGATTACTCTCCTCCCACATCATACTGGCCTTGATTGTTCGCCAGATCTGACAATCACGAAACTTGTGTGCTCCACACGCAACAGCAGCATTGTACTCGCAAACTTGCAAAATATCCATTCCATCTGGCACAGAAATCAGATAATTTGCTGACAAAAACTCGAAAACTTCTTCGTCGTTCTCTGCGAGCGGGATAGTCACCGGGAGAGCGTATGGCGAGTGCTGGACGTGTTTGTGATGAGAGTGTTGTCTTTGCGCGGTGGGCCTGGACCCGAGATTTGGCGATAATGGAGGTAAAGCCAGTGCTCCAGAGGTAGAAGATTCAGCAGGAGTCATAAGAGAGCTATTGATAGCATTTGTGATTGGCTGAACGTCATCATGATCTTCAAATTGGTACCTATTCTGAGTAAGAAACAACATATTGCTCATGCTTTTGCCGTCCCAAGCACAGGCAACAGACGGCATGTTATCGACAAGTCGAGGCTCCAACGTGACATCGTGTTGAACGAGAGTCTTGTCTTTGGAACAACTCACCAAGAACTTTGGCGTTTTCCAAACCAATCCAGTAACTTGGTTTGTGTGACACTCAATCGCATTTTTCGGAACATATTTACGACTGAGACTCCAGATTTCAATGCAAGGATCATCACTGAGAAAACACGCCGCAATGTCCGTAGTCATGATGGAGCCGTTTCCTCGGCCACGACACCAGCTGGCACGAGAAACGGCACCAGATGTGTTAATGACGTGGTCTGGCTCGCGAACATGCTCAGATCCTGCTGCCATACTCCAAACTTGCAACTGTTTATCACGACCACCACTGATGATGTAATCTAGCTCAGGATGCCAATCCAGCGTCAAACCGGGTCCTGTGTGAGCATTGAGTTTTCTTTCGCTGCTGGAAGTCTTGCGAATGTCCCACTTCTGAATAACACCAGAGTCAAAGATACTACAGAGAATTCTTGGGTTTCTCGGACTGAATTGAACACAACGAACAGCGTCTGAGTTTCCGTTGATTGTGAGCACAGCCTTTGTGTGCTTGGTCCGAAGATCCCACAGCTTCATCCTGCCATCCTGGGAACCGGAAATCAGTGAATAGGGATTCATCACACTGAAATCTATTGAGTTCACCGCACGTTGATGGTCGCTTAGCGTAGAACGAATACGGTTACCTCTGTCCAGATTGTAAAGGTGAACGGCTCCTGAAAGAGTCGAAAGTGCAATGCTTCTCCCGTAATGCTGATGGCCAAACTTGACGTCGGAGATAAGTCCCATTTTGGCACCACGAGCGCTGCTTGCCTGTGTGACGAGATCATACTCCACTGAAGCCTCGCTGTTTGATGTTTTCAAAAGTTGCAGCGATTTCGGCCCGCCAATAACAAACAAATTGGGAGTTTCTGAAGATTTTGCACATGCGAGGATTTCACCAGCGGATTGGAATCGTGTTCTGTTTTTTTCTGGATAGTACTGTGAAAATGATGTTGACGAAGGCAGCATTGATAGACTGGACGCTGGAACGTTGTAGCCAATCGACGCGGACGACGTGTTCGGACTGCTGTTGCTGGACATTCCGTATATATTGAATGCCATTCTTGTGAAATTCCCACTTGATTTGCGGTGGTGTTCCACCGTTTGCATCGCTGATGACGGTGACCCACTGGGGGAGTTGTTTGATGGATGCGACGGCGAGTGTGTGGGAGCCGACCCGTGCGGACTCACCGAAAACGGGTAACTCGACGGCGTTCGCCGGCTGAACCCCTCGTCAGACATTTATAGAGTGGTATAAGAGGGGGGGGGAACAAATTGAAGTAAAGAAGGGAAACAAAGGAGAGAGAACGATACGAATACTTATTTTTCAAGCGAGAAACTATATTTTGTCTACAACAAAATTCGTCGCGTCGATCGATGCACTGATGTTCCGTCAAGACTTTGTCTGTTGGAGTCCACTACAACAACTATTGCAATAGTTAAACTATGTCGTGCTAATGGTGATACTATTAGTAGATTCGCCAAGTTCTGCTTACGTCAGATTCACTTTGCACTCTCTACTCACCTCGATAGCTGAGTTTACAGGACTTCCACATCCCCTATCTTGATCAAATCTCTGACCGCACTATACCTCATCACATAAACCCCCCCTTTTGTCAATTCGATCTCCTCATCATCAATCTCAACAACATTATCACTAACAACCCGAACAAAAACAGGCCGATCAACGTCGGGCTCCTCAATCATCGAGATATTTCCACCAACCTCATCAATCGCTTGTAGACCTTCATGCAAATTCTTCAAAAACTGATTGTTGTAAAGCTCCAACACAATTTCTAGGTGTCTCTCCATATAGGCCAGCTCATTATTGGAGAGTTTGCCTGTTTCATCTTCACGCGAGCGAATGAAAAGCGAGTAATTATCAATTTTGTGCAGTCTTGTTCTGGTATATGAACGGATCAAAAATTGAGTTCTATCCAGTTCACTTTCTACTATCACTAGAAGCAGTTTGATTTCTTTCTGGTGTTTTTGCAGTTCGATCGAGTTCAACTCGATGAATTCTATTTGCCTTTGTATTCGTCCAAGAATACGGTCTATGAGGTCTTGTTCGTACGGTAACACTTCTGGGACCATTCGTTCTTTAATCCAGGCATATGAAAGTTTTTCGAGATCTTGTGCACGTTCTAGTTCGTCATTGCTGGTGGCTTTTTTAGAGCTGTTTTCGAAATCCTTGAGAATGTCTTCGAAGTCCATGACGGCGGGTTACACCCTGTTTGGTATTTTGTGTCTCGTCTTGTGATAGTCAACTGATGCTCATTATCATGAAAAAATCAAATCGCGTTTCACTAGCATTTTCTTCAGAAGAGAAGAAAATATCAAAAAAAAAAAGATCAAGAAAAAAAATACACATATATTTTTTTTGTTTACATGATCTGTCTTCTTAACGTCTCGACTTTTACCAGTTTTCTTACACCATCATGGACCGCAAGGCCGCGTTAGAGGCCAAGCGTGCCAAACTTGAAGAATTGCGCAAATTGCGGCTTGAAAAACAACAATTGCGAGGAAATCAGGACGAATCGGCTCCTCCACCAGAAATAGAACAACCCATAGCTCAGAAACCAATCGTTGACCCTAATCCAACTCCCAACAACGTTATTCCACCCGAAATTGAACCCAAACTCTTACCAGTGATCTCTGCTCCCGCCATACAACGTCCAGTCCCCGTTGTCCACGACAAAGCGGTTGAAACCGTTGATTCGATGCTTGAAAATGACGATCCTCAGCGAGACCGAAGGCATTGGGAGCTCGAAACCAGAGCCAGACTCGAAAAACAAATCAGGGAAAAATTGCAAATAGAATACGAGGCAGAAATTCGCAGATTGAACACTGAAAATCGACTTCTCGAAGGGAAACAAAAAATCAATCAACTTCTTGGAGGTACTGAAGTAGATGAAAGTAACGGACAACTAACCAATAGGAAAATAAACTCTGAAGACGTCAACACCAACAAAGACTCCATATATGCCATCTCGACGACTGAGGCCTCGGCGACCGCCACACCCCAAAACCACCTTTTAAATAAGAAAATCAAACTCCTCAATAATGACCTCATCTCAGATAGATCAGTCACTTCAGTGGATTGGTCGCCACATTTTCCCGAACTCGTGCTTGCATCATACTCTTCACCGGCTGGAAAGAGCCAGAAGCCCGGACTTGTGATAGTTTGGAACTTGAAAACCAAAGAACCGGAGTTTATTCTACTCTCTTTCACAAAAATCGCAGTGGCTAAGTTCATGAAGAGTAAATCAAACCAGGTTATTGGTGGTGGTTACAATGGCAGGTTGTATTTGTGGGAATTCAATTCAGCTACACGTTATCCTGTGACGTCATCGACGAGCAAAACAGACCAGAACTTTCCCATCATATGCATCATGGAGAACTCCAATTCGATTATGAGTCTTTCCGCCGACGGAAGAGTTTTGATTCACTCTAAGAATCTCATTAATACGCTTTCAGATTCGAAATTGAAAATCAAGCAACCGTTGTACCAAATAACCGCTTGTCATCTCAGTTTGAGTCATCTTGTTGTTGGCCTTTCGACTGGGGAAGTGTATCGGTTGAAGTTGAATATGATTGGCGACGAGGATTCTGCTGAATTGATTTGTTTTGTGGAAGGTGCTAAATTGCCTGTGATGGCGATAGATTGTGCTGGTAGTTCAATTCTTTCGTCGAGTTTGGATTATAAAATTTCGATTAATGATGGCAGTAGTGCTGTATTGAGCTCCAATTCGTCCGATATCATTACGGATGTGAGTTTTAGAACGGGTGATGGGGAAGAGTTTGTTACAGTTACGGCGGCTGGGGCTGTGGAGTTCTGGCGAGTGGCTGAGGGACATCTCGAGATGGTGGAGAGTATTACTTTAGAGGGGGAGAATTTGAATCGAGTGAGATGGAGTTCGACAGGAGAGTTGTTGGCTTGTGGGGGATTGAAGGGAGCAGTTTACTTGTTTGGCTCGTTGTAGGTGAATTGGGTCAGCTTCTCCTGTTTCATCAACTAGCTCTTATATGATGATACCCAAACTATCAAGAAACTAATTTAATTAGTAATGATTTACTTTATGAATGCTGGAATTCGACGAATAATTTGAATGATCTGATGATGAATAATTTTTGACCCGCAATTGATTTTAATTTTACTTGCAAATGACTAGACACGTTAGCCATCTGCCCATCTAATACCTACGACTCGCTCTCCTCGTCGTTCGCTGATTGTCTCTTTACACAAATCTACTTAATAAATTGTCTCTTCCCGCCACAGTAATTTCACCAAACAATCTATCCTGCTTCAAACTCACCGAGTCAGAAGTAGCAAGCACCAAAAGCTCGAAAAATGTTCTTGTAGCCTCTCTTTTTGGATGACTTGAAAGTGGCTCTTCAGAGTTCATGTCATCATAGACAACATCACTGAACGAAACAGAAACTTCTTGATCAAAGGTCTCTTTCGTAGAACCAAACTTGGCTCTAAGCTGCTCAGCAATTTTGACGGTTGACTTAGAGACGGCTGTGGAATCAGAACCGTTTTGGTTCTCAAACAACTCAATTTCGTCATCGAGTTCAGGTTGAAGCTCCTCTAAAACCGGAGCTGGTCCGTCATCTGGCAGTAGCTCAGGTTCGTCGAAAACGGCAAAGTCTGGCTCGTTGGCAAAGAACTCGTCCTCTGCTCCAGCTTCTGCTGGCTCTGTTGGCTCTGCCAACTCAACAGGTCTGGTAGATCCATCAAGCTTTCGTCTTTTGAATAATTGAGCATCAAACTCACCAAAGGTCATTGACAATGGCTTTGCTGATTGAAGCAGGAGATCGAGTTGTGTGCGGCCGTTGTAAGACCCTTCAGATGAAGGTGGTTCTGGGTAGTTTGCCTGGTTACGTCTAATCTCTTCGGCCGATATTTCCACGACTTTGTCGAAAATAATGCGCTTTCTCAACGTTCTGACAACGTCAGTGTTTTCAAATGTCACTGGGGCTCTCTTTTTCCTCTGAACTTCAACAGGAACATCAAGGTGTGCTGCTCCACTTGGAGTCGTTGGCTCATCCAGTTCCTCTGGAAGTGGCGAATGGGCAGAATTATCGAACTCAAGCATTGGTTCGTCAAAATCAGGCAAGTCAAAAGCTTCCAATTCCTGATCGTGAGGATCAGCAACCGAAGCGTCGGCTACATCATCAGCTGCACGTCCCAGCTCGATCGACGCGTCGGTCGTTGCATCAAGGTCCATTTGATTTGCATCTTGTTTCTCGTTGTTCGTCTCTCCCAAGTCGAAATTGAGGTCCAACTCCAGGTCGTCCTCCATACCTTCGAGCTCATCCACCTCGTTGCGTCGTGGAACTTCGAGCGAGCGATCAAAACTGCTGTCAGCCGTTGCCTCTGTCAACTGAGTTCCCGGAAGGGAAACACGCTGCGACGCGAGCAAATCGTCAAAATTCAGTGGCTCCTGGTACAAAAGATCAGTTTCAGTAACAGTATCCTGCAAAGTGACTGCTTTCATCGACGGAATCACCGTAGATTCAGCAGGAAGAATCACTGACTGCGACGCTCTGAACGACGACTTGAGCTTCAAAATCGCGTCGTTCACATCGTCAAGTAAATATTTGGCCTTTCTTGAGTAAATTCGCACCACTCCGTATAACAGCTGGCCAGTCAAACGCAGCGCAAGTGGCTCCATGTCGCCAGCGCGCGACACGGTCAAGGCTGCGGACGTCGCCGACGACGACTCCGATGACGAAACGATCGCCTGCGTGGTCTCTGTAATCGATGTGTTGAGTAATTGTTGTTTTGTAAGTTTTTTCTCCAAGTTGGCCGCTAGCCAGACGTATGCTAGCGGTCCTTCTCTCGACAGAAGTTGTTCAGAGTAGAACATGAGATACTGGTTTTTTGCGTGGTGAAGTCGGCGTTGCACGCACTCTGTTCAATGATTAAGACCAGACTCTACCAGCTGGTTTTCTTTTGCCTTTGGTATCCGATTCAATCTGCGACAGAACCGACGCGTGTACAAACAGAAGAATGTTACTCGTTGCAATCAGAAAAAAAACACAATTTCCAGCCACCTCAAAATGAGGTGGTGAAAAAAAATCACGGTGCGAGGTGTGCGGCGGATCTGAGTGATTACGTCATTAAAAATGCTTCACTCATTCAATGTACAGTGGCAAGGATTATATCCACAATGTATATATAATTACCAACTATCCTCACCATTAACCTGACTTCATCTCCATCAAACGATTCTCCAGGATGAAAGCCAGTTTAAATGAGCAAATAATGGCGTAGGACCGCTCATTCCTAGACAAACAGAACGGAACAACCAGAAACTATCACAAACACACATCCAAACCATCACATGAGCCAAGGTCCCCACAAAACGTCTCCGTTCAGTCAAATACTCCAACAAAAATCCCGCCACGAAAAATGCAAAATACAGTGCAGGCATGTAGTGATGGTAGTAAGTGACACGTCCCATAATGGCAAACGGAGCGAAATGCAAAACCCAGCCTAAAAGAGGAGCAACGGCTCGCATGGTGAGTGTCCAAAGCTGATCTTCACTTAAAATCAACTGCTGACGCTGCCAAAGAAAACTCCACCAACCTAACAAAATCGTTAAAATTACAATTGTGGCGGTGCTAAACCACGTAGTGAACGGATTTCCAAGCAGATAATACCGAACAACCGTGTTGGACCATGTACACATACGCAATCCAGTGTGCAATATAGGCCATTCCCACCAGCTGGAAGCAATGTCGTCCTGCTTGTGCGGATCAGGAACCAAAGCATTGTTCGAGGTCATCATAGAGTTTTGAGTTTGTAGGAAATCTCTAACAAACTGCGGACGTGGATATTGATAACTTGACTCTGGTATTGGAAGCTTCTCGTTCTCGTGCAACTCCACGTTCCACCATGTAGACCGATCAAATGGATTTATACTGGATCCCTCAGGCTTGCAAATGACCTCTCCTTGTTTGAATCCCCATGTTGGATATGAACGTCCAGTTGTGGCTAAGTAACAGCCCAGGACTTTGTGGCGCAGCTGGAAACTCGTAGTCAATGGATGCACTGTAATTTCAAATTCAGAAGAAGATTCGTGCAATGCTGAGTAAGTCTTATTGTAGGAATGTAGTTGTTCTTTGATGATCACCTCCCAATCGTCCTTGGAATCTCCAACTTCATCATTTCCGTAACCACTGACTTCCCAGTACTGTTTGCTAACGTGACCGTTGATCATGTGCGAGTGCAAGTTTGCTTGTGTAAGTTGATGTTGCAACCGAATTCTATCACCGTTCTTGATATATGGTCCGTACCGCCGCTGAGTACGTGCACGTTTGATAATGAAATTGTTGTTAGCGTCTTTAAATCCGTATGTTGTGACCTGGTGTTGCTCCGAACCAGCCGGATAGAGCGACATGTGTGAATGCAACAGGTTTGGAGACGGACCTTGCGATCGTAATGTCACTCGAGAGTCCAGTGAGATTGAACGGGGATAAAAGCCAATGTCTGAGTCCTCCATGTTGGCTTGGTATAACGATGAAAGAGAACCTGTTCCTGTTCCTGTTCTCGTGAGCAGCGAGAAATGAACTTGGAAAAAGATCAAATAGACCAATACAGGTAATAAAATCAACCCTGCAATACGAAAAATCCAACTTTTCAAGTATTTTCCGGTTTTGAACTCGCTTGACCAGAATTTCAGCCACAGCTCTAAAATCGTATAGATTCCAACGAGAAGAGTCACGAAAAGACCGACCCATTTCACCGAGCAAACACAACCGATTGAAACTCCCGTCAGACACAAAGCCACCGTCCATTTGGTGGTGAACTCTTGTTTTCTCAGAGCATGCATTTTGGCCATAAAGAGAAACGTCGTGCTTGTAAAGAACAGAAGCATAGAGTCTAGAAGAATGAACTTGCTCAGAGCAATGTACGAGTTTTCCAAACAACACATCGTTGAGATCACGTATGTTGTCAATAATTGATATCCAAGCGTCTTGCAAGTCCAATAACAAACAGGAACCGTGAAAGTGCTGAACCAAGTTCCATACCATCGGATTGCAGCATAGTCTATCTCCGGAGGATAAGTTTTCCCACTTTCAAAATTGAACTCACTGTGACTTCCATTGAATCCTGCCAAATATTCACTGAGTCCACACAACATTTTTCCAAGTGGTGGATGAACATCATGGTAATATTCATGACGAAGGTACTGCGAACCAAATTTACCGAAATGAGCTTCATCCCAAACCACTTTTTTGTTTGCATTGAGATCATATAATCGAAGATAGGCTGCCACAGCTGTCAGTACAATTGGGCCAGCAATTGGTTCGATGTTGTTGAAGAAAAAATGACTCCAGTTGGCACAGTTGCTGAGAATCTTTTTTTCGTTATCTGATCCAGGAGATTCTTCTGAGATTACGTTTTCCTCAGTCGTTTTTCGCCGTTTCAACTCTGATTTTGACATGTTTGGGAGATTGGGATTTTATATGTGGTTTTTGTGGCGGTTGAGCTCAACTAAGAAGGATTTTGTTTGCAATGTCAGTGTTTCTTTAAAATGTCAGGCTGGCTTGGATGAAAAACAAAGAATTTTTTAATCGCGAATGACGACCGAAGCGAGTCATCAAAGTGAACTTCAGTAACATTAAGGGAGTCAGCAAATGGTTGTAAACTGGTGAAGCTACAATGGTCGAAATGACAGCAATGATTAGCAATGGTTGGCAAATGACGAGCGAATGACAAGCGAAGCGAGTCATCCGCGAGTCATCCTATCCTCATCATGTTTAGTGTAAAAACATCAATTCAGGCGTAGTGCTATATCATAAGAGCTTTTGAAAACAAAAGGCATAAGAACACAAAAAAAATGTATAAAAAGAACATCCATCATGACTGACTGTATAATTTGGTTCGCTAACATGAATCACTCACAAATCACTTATAAATCACTCGTTAATCACTCGCAACTGACTCGCTTCACTCGTCATTCGCTCGTCATTCGCTCGTTATTTGCTTATCATTCGCCCGCCAGTCTTTCCAGTCATTGACTCATCGTTCGCTCGTCATCAGCCCAGCAAATCATAAAAAAGTAACAAAACTCATAAGAATCAACAGAGTCATAAAAGAAAAAAAAGCATCGCTTCGCTAGCCTCATCATCTATCAAACCTCAAATTCACCATCCCATTGAAAATATCACCAACTTTCCCATTCATACTTCCCCCAGTCAACTGACTATTGAACCCAGTTTGACTCCCCCCAGCATACATATTATTGTAAAAAGCTGGGTTGGCTTCCAAAGATGGTAGCCCTCCTGGTCTCACACTGCTGCCGCTTCCGCTCAATTGTTGACCCAACGGAGTCTGATTTCCAGTACTAGGCATAGTTTGGTTCAAAGCGTTTGCACGCAACAAGTTTAAAGAAGCGGTCGAAGAAGAGTGATGCAAACTTGATTGTTGTTGCTGTTGTTGCTGCTGTTGTTGCTGCTGTTGTTGCAACTGCATGATGTTTGGCGAAGAAACAGCGGTCTGCAATTGCTGGTGTGGTGGTGGCTGCTGTTGTTGTTGTTGCTGCTGCTGTGGGAAAGCACTTGGCTGAGAAATAATACGTGGAGATTGTTGTCTGTATCTTCCCGAATTCATGGAAAGAGGCGATCCAGAATTCAATAAATTGTGGGATTGTGATCTGATCAATGCAGGAGGAAAGCCTGGCTGTCCGGTAGCAGTCAGGTTGTTCACGTTCGCAGACGACGAGAGTGGAGTTCCAACTACTCCAGTGATTGAAGTACCTCCAGTGGTCTGTGAATTGAGTTCGGGTCTTCTCACAGTAACGAATCCAGCATCAAAAGATTCAATCAGATTCAAATATTGACACAAGCTAGACAAGGCTTTTCTTTGATTTGGGGTCAAAGAGGCTGCAGAAAAGGCTAATTCAGAATTGGAAGTTGTCAATGTTGGAGTTTTGTATTCGTCTCCGAAAACCACCAATTTGGTGTAAATTTCCAAAACTTCCGGGTCATTCAAATCAATGTTGCTTGGAGTTGGAGTGAGTTGGTTAGAAGGTGTAAGGGAGACATAAATTCGGTTGTACTGGTTGTGAGCGCTGGCAGCTGCACCAGAGTTAAGGATAGGAAGATTACCCTGGGCATTGATGGAAGCTGAAGCGGCAGAAGCTGGAATTGAGTTGATTGAATAGAGCGAAGCAAGAGAAGTGGCAGAAGTGGATCTGTGTTGCTCTTCCAATTGACCTCTTTTCTCTCTCTTCTCCCGCTCAATACGCTCTCTTTCCACCATTGGCAGCATTTTTTTGTATTCCACTCTCAATTTTCTGCCACCGATTTCTCTGCCGTTCAAAATGCTCACAACCATCGAGGTTTCCTCGGTGGAATTGAAGTTGGCAAAAGCCAAACCTCTGAAAACTCCGTTATCGAAATGATAGTTGAAAGCATATGGCAAAGGAAGATTCAACTTCGACATGACATCCAACAGCTGTTCCTTCTTGATTGCAAATGGAATGTTCTTAATGACAATGGCGGTCGGAATGACGTCCTCGTCTTCTTTATCGCCTCCGTTCATAATCGGCGAGGTTGGTTGGGTCGTGGTTGTCGAAGGTGCGTTTTCTTCAGCCCTGTGCTGAATTGGAGCAGGCACAGGAGCCTGTTTTTCGTTAACGGTGGAAGCACTTCCGTTAATAGAGTTCAAAGTGGAGGATTGGTTCATAGGCATTGACTTGGAGTTCGTTAAAAGACTTAAATTAGTAGGATTCTGTTGATTCATGCGTTGTTGCTGTTGCTGCTGTTGTTGCTGCTGCTGTTGTTGCTGTTGTTGCTGTTGTTGCTGATCACCCAAGGAGGTCATTCCCAAATTAGACATGTTGATGTTGGATGTCACCTGGTGAGCCTGCTGTTCAATCCATGGGGTCACATTCATCATAGAATTTGTCTGTTGGGGCAGCCAATTTGGGTTGAAACCGTGCGACTGGGAGGAGTTTTGGTTACCCGGTGGCTGGGGGACTGGGGTGGTTGAGCCACCAGCGAAATGTCTGGATTGAGAGACCCTTAAACTGAGCAAAGAGTTACCAGTGGTGTTAGGATGGATGGCAGTCACGGAAGCATTTGTAGTGTTTCCCCTGTCTCCGCCGCCGTAAGTTGACGAGGCGTAGCCGGAAGCAGACGACATAGAGGAGATTGAAGGACGCCGATTGGACTGAGAAAAGTCTCTGTTATGGCCGTCAACCTGTACCTGGTCAAAGGTGGGCGACTCTTGAGTGAACGACTTCAAATCCATTTGTTGATGTGTCGTTTAATAGTGCGATTTATTTCGTGAGAATTGAATGTGTCGTTAACTCGTGAAGTGTATGGGTAGTCTAGATCGTAAATTCGTGGATGAGTCTGTTCTAACAGAACAGCTGATGAACAACGCTCTTTATGGCAGAAACAGTTTGTACCTGCTGAGCTGAATGGGATGAATGCAACGAGACGACGAGACGATCTGCTGGGGGAGATTGTCAGTGAAGGTCAGTGAAGATCAGTGTCTTGTGGCAGCGCGAGATTAGGATAAAGTACGTATATCAACAGTTTTCAGTGTGTTCGCCGTTCGCTACGTGCCAAAAACTGGATGAAAAAATTCCTGGAAAAATTTACTGCGACGAATAACAAATGAGGAGCGAATGATGACGAGCGAATGACGAACGAAAGACAAGCAAAAGACGGACAATGTGAAGCTTTTGTCAGTAATATGTATGGCAAACGAGATGAAGCAAGTTTTTGCAATGTTGTTGAGAATCCCCAGCAATCTTAGCAAATGACTGTCTACTTTCGTCATTTTGTCTTACGTAAGAACGCAATTCCATTGGCCGGGCTTTGCCTTACGGCCTCCCTCCTGGCCCCTTCCCCTGCGCTTTCCCCTGCCTTCGCGCCCGTCCAACCTTTGCGACTTCCCGACGCGTCGATTTTTGCTGGCGTTTTCGCGGCTCACTATTTCGTCGAAGTTTCGCCTGAATTTCGGCTGGCTTTTGCCTCGAACAAAAAAAAGTGAAAAGTATACATAGTACCTTCTTTACAGACAAGTTCTTATAAACTCGGCAGCAGAAACAGCGTCTGGAACGTCGATCATCCAAATCACCGAGCGAAAAAATGGTAAGTAACTTGCAACCTGGTCATTGCCACCCATACTAACACCCTGAAGTCCTCTACAGCTATCCCAGGCGGAGCCAAGACCCTGGCCAAGAGAAAGGCTACTCAGGAAAACAAGCAGAAACAACAACTGCAAAACCAGCCAACATCTACCCGTGCGGCAGGCGCAGGCGGCTCGTCGTCCACAATGCTCAAGATTTATACTGACGAGTCTCAAGGTTTCAAGATCGATCCATTGGTTGTGCTTGTTCTGGCCGTCTCGTTTATTTTTTCAGTTGTTCTCTTGCACGTCTTGGCGAAGGTTACCGGAAGGTTGTTTTAGTTGGGTAGATTGATGAGCGAATGACGAGCGAAGCGAGTCATTTAAGCGTTTCGAATACGTCAAGCGTGCCAAGCGTAGTGAGTCACTTGAGAGGGATTGTTTGTCTATGTACAGATATTAATAAAAGCTAATGACGAGCGAAGCTAATGACGAGCAAAGTGAATGACGAGCAAAGCGACTCATTTGAAAGTTATTTGCAAGTCTTTTGATTTGCGAGTGTTCAGAAAAAGTGTAGCGGTGTGTGTGTGCGGAGTGTAGCAAGCCGATCAGAGCGAACGCATAGTAGTTGGAAAAGACTAGAGAATTGTCTTTCAATGATCCACAAAATGACTTTTGTCATTCACGGCTTTCTCGCTACTCGCTATAAGCGACGAGCGAAGGGAGTTGGTGATCAGCAAAGAACACATTCATTCCACATTTCACTCATGAATGGCGAGCGAAGCGATGCAAACGAAATGCAAAATGACTTACAAAATGAAATCCAAAATGACTCGCAAATTGCCTCGCAAAATGCTTCGCTACTCTCGTCCTCCACTCGTTACAACTCAACCAACAACTCAACCACCGCCTTTTGCGCCTCCTCAACACTCACCAAATGCTTCTCAATTCCTCTATCCATCGCCACCTCCCATGTCTTGCCACTTTCCATAACCTCCTTTTTAACCCCTTCATACCCACCACTCTCCCCTCCCCTGAATCCTCTCACCTCAATCTCCACAACCGGGAACGACCGTCCAATGATCACCTGTAAAGGAACTCCCAACGCTTTAGACCGTCCCAATTTCGCCCCAAGACCAGCATCACTTTTATCCTCATCAACACGAATTCCAGCCTTCTTCAGACCCTCAATGAACATCTCAACTTCCTCATTCTCTGCTAAATCCTTACCTCTCACAATACTCACCTGAACAGGAGCCACGCTAGCAGGCCATCTCAACCCTTGTTCATCACGAGTCACCGTAGCAATTGCTGCCACGAGACGACTCACACCAATTCCGTAACATCCCATCTCATACAGCTGTTTCAAGCCTTCAGAGTCCACAAATCCAGCCTCCAATGGCTCACTGTAGCGCGTTCCCAGATAGAAAGTATGACCAACCTCAATTCCCCGGTGTCCTTTCAAATGTCCTGTGCCACAAGCGGAACAAATGTCACCTTCCTGAGCCTCAGTAATGGCCACATCCTCAAAAGTTGTCATTCTTGCACGCGCATAGGGAACAAGTAGATCCGGAAGAAGAGTGCCAGGCTTAACAGCAGAGTCCATAACACGAATCAAATTACGGAAATCGGATTCTTGTGAGCTCAGATACTCAGAAATCGCCTGCTCTTGTGTCAGATCTGTGCGAATATCAACAAGATCCTCATCTGCAAGAAATTTGAGACTCAAATTGCGGCCTTTCGGGTAGTATACCACACACAAATCACCATCAGTGGTGAGAAAATAGCTTGCAACGGCCTCATCTGCCGTCACATCGTCATCACAGTGTGCTCTAACACGCTCAACATTTCCAACAACACCACACGAGTCGCAATCTAACAACTTATCTTCTCCAGAAGCATCTACAAAGTGCCACTCGTAGCTGAGATCACCGCCAATTGATCCCGAATCGGCGTTCGCCTGCACAAATGGAACACGCAAATCAGTGAAAAAATCACGATAAACCTTGTTCATGAGCTCAAACGAGCGCAATGCAGCTTCACGGTCCACATCGAACGAATAGGCATCTTTCATCACAAATTCACGTCCCCGAAGAAGCCCTCCCCGCGGTCTCTTTTCGTTTCTGTACTTGCGGGTAATCTGGTAAACACGGGCCGGTAATTTTTTGTAACTATCTGCAAACTGGCTCACAAGTTCGGTTATCTCTTCTTCTGCTGTGGCAGCAAGACAGAAGTCCTCTATCTTGAATAGCTCGTCATTCTGCCATCTATTGGTTTTCTCCCACAGAGATTCATGCGAAAGAGCAGATAACGAAACTTCCTCACATCCAGCGTTGTCCAAATGTTTGCGTAGCAGATTTTCAATGTTGCGAATGGTTGCAAGTCCGAGTGGAAGCCAATGAGTCAATCCAGCTCGAGGTTGTCTAATATATCCAAGCTTTACGAGCAGATCCGAGGTAGGTATTTTGCCGAAGTTTCGCGGCAGTTTCACCGTCGGGTGATTGAATACTGTTGTGGTGGATACAAATCGTTTGAACATGAGCGCGGGTGATTGTTGAGGAGTCGAGCTGATACTGATCGAGTTTGAGTAAGCAAATAAATAATGATATTTTTTTTCCCCTAAGCGAGAGATTGAAAAACCACTTTGATTTGTATGGGTAAATCGATGAGCAGATAAATCAATTTGAGGAAACATTTTAGACCAGTTGAACTGGTCAAATTCAATTGATTGGGAGTGATTTACGCTCGGTGGTGGTTTCCTAGAGTAAATTGGGGAGGCTTGGTGGATTACGTGTGATCTTGCAAGCTCATCACACCTCGCACCAGACACCTCGCACCAGATAACGAATTTGACTGGTGTTGATCATAGCTGGTTCTAAGCAAGCAACCGAACCAACTACGAGCGATGCATTGAGTGACTCAATTAGTTGCTCGCTCTTAGTCTGTCGCTCTCTCATCGCTCTTGTTCGTTCACTCTTCGCTGATATTAGCAAAATCATTAATCGTATCTTTATATAAGCCATCTAGTAAAGACGAGCTAACAAGAAGCAAGTCTTTGAGCAGGTAGATCATGCTCGAGAGCAATCACCTGTTCGATAACCACAACAAGGGAATTTTTTTGGTCACATCGATAATAAAGCCGGCCATCAGTTAAGCCATTTGTAGGTCAATCAATACTGACTACCTGTAACTAAACAAGCGAGTTGAATTCAGTCACAATTCGCTTCGCTAGTCGTCTTTTGATCAGTAAGCCTGATTCTTCAAAAAATAAACATGGTCTTTCATCAACTCTCCCATCTCATCATTACCAATCTCATCAAACAGATTGAAACCTTTGAAATCTACTAATGCGAGCTCAACCATCAACTCCCAAATCTTCAACTCCAAGTCAAACTTAATCCCGTTCTTCAATGGAACAACCCCACCACCGGTATTACTCTTCATGGCATCACGCATTATCTGCCACGATCTGCGACGGGTATTTGTTTCCAAATCGTAAAAATATGACTTTGGTAACTTGTCAGCCTGAAGTTTCGGATAATTGCAATGGAAAAATGAATACCTATGGAAATCATCAGGATTTACTTGCAATATTGCCTGTCCGAAAAACTTATTCTGGCTGTCCAGATATCCGACAATTTTGGTCTTGACTCCAGTCATCAAGAACGATCCTTCACCAGTAACCCTACTCGCAAGATAAAACGTCTCCTTATCTCCTTCACCAGGGAACCCTTGGGAAAACAGTGGATAAAAATAGTTGGGTCCGTGTAGATTGTAGTAGTAAGCCATTAACAAGGTCTTGAGATGAGTCCGTTTATTGATCATGATTTGGCCAGATTCTACCGACGGAGTTGACGCGATCGCCTGGCTTAAATGGCTCAACCCACTGGCCTTGTAAAATAATGGATGAGTAGAACGTTTCCAAAAATCAGGCCAGCAAACCATTCCATGAGTTTGATATTTCTCAGACTCAAAAAGTTGTTTTGGACTCTCTAAAAGGATGTTATCGGAATCCAAATACAGAACATTAGTAAACCGGGACAAAAGTAAAGCCAATGCTTTGTATTGATATCCTTGCAATTGTCCCAAAGTACTCGCTGGAAGGTACTGGTTGAAGTACGAACAATGAACATCGGTGAAAACAAGACTCATCTTATTGCAAAAATGGTCATTTTTGTCAAAATATGGCACAAATATCTCAATTGGTGTGGTATCTTGCAAAACAAATCGAACGTACTTGATCGAGATCATCGTCAACCAGTAATAGTCCTTACCAGACACGTAAACTATACCTTTGCTGTTTGGATCGTAGTGATTTTCAATCACATTTTTCAGTTGCTGATATACACGGCCATCGGGGCCAAAAAATGATGTATCTAACAGTCCATGTAGTCTTTCCAATTCATTTTCTTGGTCTTTTGTCACTGCTAACAGTCCAGAAAGCTCTTCGATTCCGAGCTTCGTTTCGTAATTGTCGTATCCATAATACTGCCAATATGTGTTTGCATCGTTTTTGTATGACGTGAATCTATCACACAAAGGTCTAAGCGATCCTAAAAATGCCGTGGTTGCCTTCGTTGCCACCGCGGCACTCAATTGCGTCTGTCTGTTCCCATCTGATACCCTCGTGGAGATTATCACTAGTGTTACCACCAGCGCCGCGCCCGTTACGCAAGCAGTAAGCCATCGTTTTTGTCGTAGTCGGCCCGGCACTTTAGATCTCCAGAGAATGCCCATGATAGTGGTGTAGGCGGAACTTGCGCACCTTATTTGTTCAGCAATCGAGACTTTCTAAGCAGTTTCAGCGCCACAGATTTAGAATTATTTTTTATGCTCGAAAAAGGGCAGAAAACTGTGGAGGAGCGACGAACGACGACCGACGACCGACGATAGGAGCGATTTGTGAGTCACTGAGAGACTCACTTGGTTCATATTCTATTACCCTAATCATTCTACGCTCCCAGTCATTCAATTTCCCCAGTCATTGAATCTTTTAGTCATTCTAGTTCCTCAACTATTCTCTCTCACTCGTCCCTCCTTCCAATTCGCCCAACCCCTCCTTCTACATATCACATCAACATGGTTTTTTTAGTCAGCTCTGAATTACATCTACACTCATTGACCCAAAAACCTTTTGAACAAGCAGAATTGATGTAGGCCCTTGCCTGGATGGCCAAATCTCATCTTGAGCTCGCCCCTTCTTCACCTTTGTTGCTTCGTCTCCTCTTATCCCTCACCAGGTGTATTCTCCAATACTCTACCACCAGTCACCTCACCCGGTCCACGCTCTTTGGATCGTAATCAACTCCTAAAACAGCAAACATGTACTTACGCAATCGCACATATCAACACCGACACCACCCAACAACACAGCTTGCTGTTTGCTACTTGCTCTGGATTACGTCAGCATGGTTGCTGTGAAGTTCCGACTATAAATACACCGTCCAAGACTGATCTTCAGTGTAATTGATTAGACCGGTCTTTATAGACACTATCTATCAGAATGTTTAGAAATTACCTTTCAAAAACACCGGTGAGAACTCCCCTTACCAATATCATCGTCCCTGCTGGTAGCAGGGCCAGAAGCAGTATTATTGAGAACACCAAAGAAACTCTCAAAGACATCAACCTCAAAGTGGGAAAAACACTCGCTTCTGGTATCCAAACGGCCGAAGAAGTGAATGGAGCTGCAAATGAGGCATTCTCAGCTGAAATTGACGCTACTAAACAAAAAGCAAAGGAAACTTCTGACTCGGTAGCAGATGGTGCTAACAAAATCAAGCGTAATGCTCAACAAGCGACAGAGGAAGCCTCCCAGGCTGCTTCTCAAGCGGCTTCTAACGCTACAGGACTCAAGAACGAAGTTCGTAAGAACCACCAGGGTTACAGCAGCCTTCAAGACAAAGGTTCCAAGACCGAAAGTGAGCAATTGCGTCCAGATGACGGCATGTAGAAAAATTTCATGACTCCTTTTTTTTTATTTTCAACGTTTATTGATGATTTATACGGACTATAATGATTTTTACTGAAACCGTATCTAATCCCTCACTATACTGAACGTTGGCTCGACAATGTTCAGTAGTTTGAAATTGCTACTAGTAGCAGGACGAGTTGATGGCCGTATTACAGTTGGTGTCCTGAAGCCGTCCCGCGAATCGATCGGCTCGCTGAAAGAACGGTGGGAACTTAACATTTTGATCGTGGTTCTTTCTGTGACCAACTGCTTTTTGAGAATCAGTTCTGTTTGTCGTTTTGAACGCTCCATCTGGGTAATCTTGGAACTCAATGACTTTAGTTCTTCACGAAACAATTCCAACAATTGCTCATCTGAGCTGATTGGACCATTTGAGTCCTGAGAGCCGGCGCCAGCGCCGCGGCTACCAATAGCTCCTTTGGAAACCTTCTCAACGGCCAATTTATACTCTTTGCGAAGACCTGCCTCCTCTGCGGTCTTCTCCGACACTATTTTTGTGAAAGCATCAAGCGACGTGGCGTGAATCGATAGTTGATCAATAACCGAGCTTAACACCGAGATCAGCGAGGAATTCTCGGCCGATAATTTTTCCACTTTCGACCGAAGCGCGACAACTTCTGTGTCATGGATTTTTCCAATGGTTTTCAACGACGAAAGTTCGGTATTTAACTCTTCATTCCGTTGTTCAACTTCAGTATAGTTCATGATGGCCAGGTCATAATTAGACTCCATATCTGTGATTCGCTCTGAAATGTCCTCGTATTGTTTGAGTTTAGTCTCGGTGAGACTTAAACTAGCCTTCAGCTGCTCGTTTTCGATCCTGAGACGCTCCAACTCGCTGCCTTCGCTGCTTTCGCTATCATCCCCATCAATCCCCAACCTCTCCTGATCAACGAGCGAGTCCGGAGTAGGAATCTGCGACTGTGATTGTTGTTTTTGAGGAGAAACACCTATGAAAGATAGGGCAGAATTGATCGAAAGCCGTGCTGCATGCTTGAAATCGCCATTTGCAGGTCCCTGTGTGGAAACTCGGCGTAATCCTGGCGATCCAATGGGCCGAACCTGGCCGTACGGGACCACTGCGGGCCCCGTCGGCACTGTGCTGCTTGGAGAAGGTAGCATCTGTGACTGTAGATACTGCTGATGGTACTGTGGCTGATAATGCGGCTGACTTTGAAATTGTTGGCGCGGCGGCGGGATGTGGTATGTGTTTTGTATCGGATTCTGGTCTGCAATGAACGGTCCACTACCATTTGACCCGCTGTAAAACGAAGCATTTGACCCGTTTGAACCAACGCTTGCGTGCGGGTGTGCCGGTCTCCAATGGACGGGTGGTGGCTGGAAGTCTGAACCGTTAGCGGACGGGATGCTGTAGACGCTAGCGCCGCTTCCGAGCGCTGATGGCGGTGCAAACATCACCGACGCGGTTTTGGGTCGATATTTTTTGCGCTGTTGTTGGTGTATCTGGGACGAGATTTGAGTTTGACGAAGTCCTGCTCTCTGGATCGATGATTGTTTGTCATCGTAGGAGTCGTATGAAGTGTTGGGGTCCACAAAGTGATGGTCGACGTGAGCAAAATCATCCGCGAGGAAATCTTGAGGCAGCGATCGTATAGATCTGTTCATTATAGGGGAAGAAGTGATATAAAAGACAGGGCACACAGGATAACGAAGGCGCACAAATTTATTGGCTGTGTTTTGCGTGGCTCGCCGTGCCAGGTGACGGTGTGGGCTATGACTGTTGGTGATGATAATGAAGGTGATCCTGTTTTGATTTGAGTATTGATGATTTTTTTTATTTTTTTGGCAGGAGAAGTTTTTCCAAAAAGGAATTTGAGCGAATGACGATGACGAGCGAGGCGAGTTATTCAAGGAGTGGTGAATGAGAACAAAGAATGTAGCGAGTCGCTAATCCTGAATGAACAAGTCAGCGAGGAAAAGTCAAATCAATCGCAGTAAATTGGAGACTCCATCAATTGCAATCTCCATCAACCGCAGTCTCTATAAACCGCACTGTCAACCGCAGTCACTGACAACCAGTAAAGAATACCACATGTAACATCGCACATTGAGAACATCAGTCTCACCGACCCTTTTCATCTTACTCGACCATAAGCAAGTCAACACTAATAGAAGAATGTTGAAGGTTTGAAAAATTGAAACTTTCAGCATCACTGAGACTCTGCTACCAAATAATATAGCCGAGCAAAACAAGTGGTCGTGAGTTGTTTTTCCAAATTAATCACACAAATTTACGAATCACAGCGCCCCTGAAACAACAAACAACTCTGCATGTACTTTATATCACTTCGTTCGCTCGTCGAGATTTCGAGCGATACTATTATCAACAAATCTAAAGAATTCAAAAAGTAATGGAATTGCTCTCAAAAAGACTCCTGGTCAATATTGCAAGTTCCATTCAAAACGAGCTCATGTCATTGACGAGTAAAGCAAGTCGTGCTCTATGATTGTATTACGTCCACCTAAGTCGCCGAATTGACCAGCTGTGTGGCTTGCTCATGACTCATTAGGCCCGTCATTCACTTCGCGTCATCTTCTCCAACAATTTTCTCTCCTCACTCGTCAACTTCCACTTGCTTCCATCCCCATCGTGCTGCTCCAAAAAACTCTCATAACTTTCAATCGCCTTCTTCTCAACGGCATCCAAATCAAGCCTCTGCTTTGCCGGGCGCTCGTCGGACGTCAATCGACTCCAAAGAGCAACACACGATCCACCAGAATCTTCAATCTCAAGATGATCCGATGGACACCTGCATCGACAACCAGTACCAACATTACCATCCTCAATCGGAGAATCGTATGCTGCAATACGATCCTCATCCTCTTTCGAATACACCTTCTTATACGTGTCACTAGCCGAATATGGTAGCTGATTTGGGGAATTTCTCGGACAATGACCCAACGTAGAATGTTTATATCCAATGTCACGGAAATAATGTATCTGTGACATGTTTAGAAACATCCCTGCCGCAAGAGAGTGAATCGGAGCATCTCCCCATCTCTCAGCAAAAAATCCTTTCGATGCCTCCAGATAATCAAAATACTTTTGATAACCTGGACCAGTAAATAAATCTGTCCTTGCAATTTCAAAATTGGACCAAAAATGACACATGTTGTATTCTGAACCATCAAATTGATCTTTGTTTGCCGAAGGAAGACCACGCTTGTTGCTGTGGTCCACAAGTTTGTCAATCGAGTGCTGGTCCAGCCTGGACGGGTCCACAGAAGTGGCACCCAGAGCACGATAAGCTGGGGTTAGTTCTTCTAACTTGTTCCAGAAATCATTTTTGCTCCTCGCACTCGAATAGTGTCTGCTGTTCGTCCCCTCATAGAAATTGAAATCTTCTGAAAAAAGATCCCATGAATCAGGAACTTGCAGACCTTCTTTACGGATGAACGATTTCGTGTACCGGAATAAGTTCGGCACCGTGTTCACCAGCTCTTTAATCGCAATTGTGAATCCATAGGCCTTTCCAGTTCTCTCCATTTCCAAGAACGGATCGTATGTTAAGTCACAGTAAAAATCAACGTCTGGCTCGACACGCCAGTACCAGTCCAGCTTCTTCACTAGCGGATGTTTGAAGAAAAATCCAGAGTAGAATCGACACATCTTGTGGTAACTGGCCATGTTTCCGTACATGATTTCACGATCTCCTTGAGACTCGACCGCCTCGTTGAAAAAAGCAGTGTTGCTCTGTTCGTCTTCGAAATCCCATTTGGCCGGTGGGATAAATCCGAATTTCACCGGCCCACTGCTGATTTCCGCCACCCGTCTTTTGAATTCGCTTGAAAACCGTTCATTGTTGAGGAAAATCCACGGATAATTGAACCACTGATTGAAGTGTCTTTCCAGCGATTTCATCGACGAAACCACTCCATCTATCTCCGAATTGCGCGCCAGAACCACAAACGCCGCGTTAGCACGTGGTCCTGCCCTTTCTATCTCCACATCTCGACACCCGCTAGCAAAAACGTGGTCAATCGAAGACCCAACTGGACGCTGAGACATTGGAAATTTTGATAAAGACCTTGAAGTAAACCGCTCTTCGAACTCCAGCAACCTCAGTTCTGCCATGTCCACATTATCGTTGAGAATCGTTATTTTCAGCGTCACTAACGCCGCCAGCAGCAATAAACAAGCTAACACCCACACCTTCACCATTAGCTTTCTGTATATTTTCACTCGATAGTTCAACACAACCCTTGCACGGGCGAGTTTACCGCTATTATACACACGAGACCACCGTGCTGCCATTTGCGGCTGCCACACGTGACGGAACACGCTGACCGGCACTCGCATTGGGTTTCTTGTACTGCTATCGCTGTCTTGTCTAGAAGACCCTTAATTGTTTTCTTTTTTTGCTGTGCTGGCTTCAAAAATGCCACTATTTGCCGCACCGCCCGCAATTGTGTGTCCCTCAATGTTTGTTTCACGTTCTTTACGGCAACCAAAGGCGGTATTTTTATACGAAGTTTGCAAGCAATGTATGGCTTGTCACAAAGGTAAACACTTGAAAAATAATCAAGGGTTCAAAATTGGAGAAAAAAAATCCAAAAAATACCAAAAAAAAAAAAAAAAATCATCAAACTAATAAAAAACTCATCAAAATCAAAAAGTTATCAAGGGCAAAATTATTAATCACAACCAATATTTTGTCAGCCTTCTCCGATTTGTTTGATTCCAGTTTGAGCCAATGATTCCAACCGCAACGAATCGTCGCATTCTACTTCGAACGTTGCGAACTCGGCCACTCTACTGCACCCGGCTCCTCCACCACACACATTCCCTATCAACCGGCTCCGATCTACCCGTAGATCCCAAATGGTCTGCTCGTCAGGATCTGCTGCGTAATTTGCGAACCGGCCGTCCAGTCAAAAACACTTCTCATGCTCTGCGCACTCTTGGTCTTTCGCAAGAAAGTCTGGACCATTATCAACGCAATATCAAGACACCTTCCCCAGAGGCTATTGAATACTGGAACAATGCCAAACAATCACATGTCTCGAAGTCGATCCCATCAGAATCTCCCAAGTCAAACCTTCCTTACACCTTCGAAAACGTTTTCTCGCTTGGAAGCCCGTCTCTTGTTGACGCAGAGCTTCATAAAATCCGCAAAACAATCCACAATCTATCACACGATTCTATGATGCGCACACTTCCACCAACATTTCATGGGTTCTACCGTGCTGAACTGTTACAATATGCAGCAGCATACCTTGAGTATTTTACGAACACTAATATTGAACTCTCAAACGACGACGAAATTGTCGAATACTTCACCCACATGATTTATTCAAACCTGCTACCAAAAACTTTTTCTAGAGACCAGACATACCAGACAGAGCTCAATCTGGCACTCACAGGACTGGATTTCTCGGAGAATGCCGAAGTTGTTGACACCGACTCTCGAAAATGGCTCGATCAACTATACACCCAGAAATTCACGAAAAACAGCTCCATTCTCAACGAGCTAGCTACATACAACTGGTTGAAACTCAAGATTCAACTTGGAACTGGGTTGCCACAGATTCTCCGATTTCTTTCTGAAAATAAGGCTGCTCTCAGTGTGCACGTCTCACATTACAACTTACTTCTAGAAGAGTTCACAAGCGAAACGGAGCATATTCTTTCGAATATGGACGTTTCTGTTGATCGTTCTACCGTTTTAAACATTTTGAAACACTACGGTGCGGAAGGCCGCACCGATATTGTTGTCCGGACGCTCTCACTTTTGCTCGAAGATTGGAATTTCAACATGGATAGCTTGCTGATAGAGACGATACTTCAAGCATTGGTCGATTGTGGTGAAGCTAATCTTGGTCTTTTTTTGTTGTCTAAAGTCTGTCGAGCATACGATCTACAACCAGAACTATCCAAGACAACTCAAGAACATATATCGGACCCTCAGACGTTGGTTCTTGATTATCTAACCATTAATTTTCATCATCAAACAGCGTTGTTGAACCATACTGTTCGCCCAACTAAGGGGATGGTTCGTCCGTTTTTGTCGCTGTATAAAAAGAACTCGGAGACTGGGATTTTGGCGATGTTGATCGAGTTGGTGGAGAAATATGATATTGAGTTGTAACTCTAGGTGAGCGAAGCAATTCGTGAATGACTGACCGAATGGGTGAACCATTTGCTACTTGCTTTACTGAACCCCCTCTCCTTCATTTGCTCTTCGCTCTTCATTTCCCTATTATTATCAATTGCATCAACCACTAACAATTCACCTGACTTATCATCCTCTTATACACAATTTTATCACCATCGTTTATAGAGTGTACCACCTCGCTCCAGATGATTTCTGCACTAAGCTGTGCTCCATAGACACAACCCGAGTCCAATCCTGTGGAATACTCCTTCAACGTCAGCCCACGCTTGGCGTCATGACCGTAGTACACTTTGCTACCCATGGTGAGCTCAGATCCATTAGAATTCTTCAAACTCTCGGCAGTTGATTTTCTTTGATAAGCTGTCCAATGTTTTGTCCAAGGCTCCGATTTCACACCGTCCACTTTGTCATGACGATCATCTGTAGGTTTTGTCCACTCTGGAGGAAGTAGATTTCTCATAGTTGTCACTGCAACCACGTCCTGTTCCTCCAAATTTGTTGTATTCCACACCAAACCGCCGTGAACAGCTATTCCCTGAGCAGGATAGTCGAAGTATTTCGTTTGTTTTCGATTAGTCAAGTGAGGAACCGGTCCCAGCTCCTGAATCAAAGCACAACTTGAAATGTATCCAATATGGTCTGGTGTGAGGTGTTTGGCAATTCTCATCAAATCGTCGAGATCGTATTGTTCTTGGACATGGAAAAATTCGTCTTCATCAGAATCGCTGTGATTTTTGAAGCTAAGCGACGGAAGTGCATGGAACTGTGTGTATCTTTTGAGAACCTCAAGCTCATGATTTCCTAGAACACAGCCAAGTTTGTTTTCAATCGCATAGTCTAAAACACCGATAGAATTAGACCCTTTGGCGACGAAATCGCCCAGTAAAAACACCTGGTCGTGATTTCCACCGTCATATTTCACCTGTTTGAGCAACTTCTGCAATTGATCCAAAGATCCATGAACATCACCTATAAGAATCAGTCTTTTCGCCAGCTTCAAATGCTGCTTGCTGGTTGCAAATTTTCCAATATGATGTTTGAACAATTTGCTCGATTTCTCCAGCAATTCCCAGTATTTCACGTTCGGAACCTTCTTGAGCGGCGAGTCGTTATCCTTGTTTACATCCTTGATTTTATCCACCTTGATAGCAGCCTTTTTCGGTGGAATCATTGGATGCAAATACACTTGTTCAGATGACACTTTGACCAGTTGGGGAATTGTAGCAGCCGGAGGCGCCAAATCAGGCAAAAAAACAAGAAAAAAGTAAACCAATGGTGCTCCTATCAATGCAAACGCCACATACAATAAGTACCTGGCCTTCTTGCTCTTGCCAAATCCTTGCTCGTAATATGAGTCGTCGTCTTCATAATGTTCTGTATACTGTTGAGGGTAATTTCGTTCATCAGCGAGAAGAGCTTGCGATTGTTCTCGGTTCATATTGTCTGAACGTTTGTCGAGTTGGAGCACTCAAGGACCAAAAGACCACCAGAATACAAACAGCACTATTGACGCTTCTTTTATATAATAGTGAAAAAAAGATGAAAAAACAGCTGAATTTTTTTTTTTTTTGCGGGGGTGACACACGTGTACTTCGCGTGACCGAGTGTCAGGTGACAAACAGCATTCATTTTACCAAATATAACGTTCATCGATAACTGAATTCTCTATGTACATGGAACAACCGAACCAAATAACTATTTGGCATCACTCTCACTTTCACCGCTCACGAAATTGCTCAACATCTCTTGCATATCCTTAGTTTCCTGATCCAAAGGCATCTTGGCCAACTCCCGCTCGGCTTCAGCTCCACCAAGCAACTGTTTCATGCGTTGACTAAACTCACCAGCTCCAGATATGTCGTAGTACCAAAAACCACCAGTGACAAACATCGACAACGACGTCACGGCTAGCAAGGATGCATGCGAAACTGCACTCAATGCGTCTTTGTAGAAGGAGAACTTTGGAGGAACATGATTGTGATGGTAAAAGCTGGGAGTATATCTTCTTCTCACGACACCACGGTAGGCAATCTTCGAGGCAATGTACGTCGCAATGGTGCAACCGTAGAACAAAGCTGCTTGGTAGAACCGACGCTCGTTATACTTGAGGACTGCCTCCGATTGTTTCGAAGGGTCTGTGCGACCTAAAAATTTTCCGAAATCAACTGCTGGTGCCACCATAATGGGTAATTCGGAATTCGGTTTATTGAGTAGTAGATGACATTCCACTCAGTATTGTATCGTAAATTTGACTTATAAAGCTTTTTTTTTCCCATTTTTCGAGAAAAACCCTGTCAATTAAAATTACGGGTCTGGTACATAATAAACGGATCGTCTGTGTCACTTATCATATTTCAATGAGCCTGCGATAGAATCAAAGTGAATGTTTATTCATAACCCGCTTTTGCCTCCGCTTTCGTTCGCTCTTCTCACCTGTGCCATCTCAGGACTATCAAGAGAAATCAATCCCACTCCACCCCTCAGATATTGTTTATCAGTTTCACTATCATTTTCCGGATGCACTGCACGAGAGCATTGCTTCACCACACACGTCGAAAACCCCAAGCGAGCAGCGTCAAGGGAAGAGTTTAAAACACAGTAATCGTATGCAAGTCCAACAGTGAACACATGTGTAATGTCATGTTTTCTCAGAAAGTCCTCACATTCAGTATGATGGACTCCCCATGTATCCTGAAAACACGAGTAGTACTCTCTGTCCCGAAGATATCCTTTTTTCACAATACAGGTTGGAGTCACCTGCGTCTCCAGCAGCTTTGTAAACACCGTCTCGAATTCCGGAGGAAACGATGCTGCTTTGGTCTCCTGAATACAGTGGTCAGGCCACAGAACCTGTTCCTTAACCTCTCTTGCTCCTAAAGTAGGGTGTTGAAATAGTTTGGTGGTGTACGGGTTTGCTCCGTGGGTGGATGCAAACGAAGTGTGGTCAGCTGGATGCCAGTCCAAAGTGGCCACTACTGCTTTCCAATGAAACTTTTCAAGATTGAGAAGATCTAGAATCAATGGTATGATGTCTCGTCCTTGTTTGACTGCCAATGATCCATCTTCCGGCAGAAAGTCCTCCTGAAGATCCACAATGATAAGTGCTGGTCGGAAACTGGACATGACGTAATGGAATGTCTGTTACTGAAAGAAACTGTGAATTTTTGTTGATTGCTGGTGGTTGTGTTTGCCAATTTAATACCTTTTGTGATGGGTCATTTCTACTACTTCTAGAACACATCGACTCACTGAAATCTGATAGGCCCCAATTTTTTTTTCTGCCCTTAATTTTACCATCACCTATTTGATTTGTGCCCGAAAAATGTCTCGCGATAGCCTCTTTGAGAGGGTTTTCTTCCTTTGATCAGTACAGATCACGCTTCAAGAGTCACTTAAACAACCGTTAAAAGCAGCCAATTCTGAAAAAGACCTTTGGGAGTGCTGTTGTGTACTTTGGCGGTGTTCGGAGTTTGGGAGACGTCACAACAACAAAATTAGAAAACAAAGAGGAAAATGTCAGGACTAGACTGCTTGCACGAAGAAACAGACAGAAACGCGTGTTTTGAAGACTCGCCTCTTTCAGCTGACATCAATCTGGAGCTCCGGTCAAATGTGAGCTCCGTTTGCTCGTCAGAACTCTCAACAGAATCGATTGCAATGTCGAATATGAGACAAAACGGTTCAATCACGGACGCTCAGCCCCCTTCTTTCACAGTCGAAGACGTTTTTGAAACTGTTGTTTTGCAGGACGAAACAGGAGTTATTGATATTGCCAGAACTTTTGAAAATCTTATTGAAGGCTCAGAAGTCAATCTGGTTGACCTCAAAAAGCTTACAGGGAAGGTACTAGACGAGAATAAAGAGGCCAGAGAACAAAGTCAGTTGGAATTTGTCACAATCCTCACGGCGATCAAGATAATCAACGAAATCAATATTCTTTTGAGCTCTTCGCTGGACGAGACTTCGTTTGAAAGAGCAGCAAATTTGTGTCTTTCACTGAGTGGACTCGTCAAGTACCATTTCCAGTTGCCTCAAACACACAGCAACTTCGGATTTAAGAATTTTGGAGTCCTGTTGGGTCTTGAGAAATTCAGTTTCATTCGTCCGCTTCTTAGCGTTTTGTTCATGGCTCCCAAATACGACTATCCGCAGCAGGAGAAACTGAAAAAAGTTCTCATTTTGCTTATTTCTCTTCATCCTATGAACAAGCACATGTTCGAGAACATGCTTACCGTTTTTTCGAAAAATGATGTTTTTGACATGTTTGCACACATTTTTGACACTGGGAACATGGCATTTCTCGGTGATTTGGCCGAGGAACAGGAAGACTTGGACGGTCTATTCTCGCTTTTTAGCCGATTCAATGACTGTCTCGCCCTGGATCAAAGCACACTGAGTGAGGACAAGTCAAATGACCGTATTTTGAGCCTGATTTTGCCCGACAGTTCCAGCTCTACATGTTTTAGAAGTGTCAAGGCCCTGTTGGAGGTCGACAATCTGTTCTCTCGGCTGGATCCACATACCAACTTCTTGGATCTGCTCAGTGAACTCACCCATAGGGTCACGAAGGATAATCAGAACAGGGAGGTTTTGGCTCTTTACTGCTTCAACCGTCCCGACACGCTCATGAAGCTCAGCAAACTCGTGGGTGACCCTTCTCTTGCTGGCAAAACGGAGAGCTCTGTCCAACAAAAACTGGCGTATTATGTGCTTGTTAAGGTTAGCGAGAGTTTGATTACAAATTTCCCATTGATAAACGTTAGTGACGAGAGATTATTGAGGATTCTGATCAAATTGAACAACTCTAATTATAAGCAGGCACTGGGAATTACAGACAGATCATACAATTACACGGTTACACAGACCACGATGAAAATTCTGTTTGAGGTAGTGGATCAGAACTTCAAGTTGGATCTGTGTACTGAGAAGTATCTGTTACAGTATTTGAAATTGAGTTTGAGAAATATCAACTACAATCTGGACTCATTTGAGTCTTTTTTGGGCATCCATAGTCTCTTGAATGATATGGGTAGCCGTCTTTCTCTACACGCTCTTTTGGAGACTGTGCAATACATTCTTTCATCTGAGTTGAATAAAGAGGAGTTCTTGCACGTTGGGAACCAAGCTCAAATCCCAAACTTCTTGGAGAAAATATTTGGATTCGAGTTTGTCCCACCTCTTGGAAAATCCAATTTTGTTTTTGAAGACAATCTGAATTTTGGCGACGACAGCCACAAACAACTGAGAGACCAGACCTTTGAACTGTTTTCTGCATTGGAAACTTCTGTCGGACACCGTCGGTCGGTTTGTATCAAGTTGCTTCAGGATTGTCTGATTCTGTGCTCAGTGATTAAGTCAAAAGTTTACAATCATCTCAGGGAGTACAATGACGAACTTAGTATTATGAAATTTTCCACTGAACATCAGGCTGGTGTCAAAGACGATAGCATGCACAAGTTCAAACAAAAGACTTTTACCCAGCTTGCTTTGTTCAAATCATGTCATGGCTTAGATTTCAAGATCATGAACAAATCGATTGACCTGAATTTGAGCTCAACATTTAGCAGCTTGAAAGTGAAAGATAATTATACACGTTTTGGCTCGTCCTCAAGACAGACGCTTCTATACAATAAGGTGATTTCGAATCTCATTTATCAATTTCAAGTTGATTCACTCTTAAGTTTTTTGCTGATTTACAAAGAGTTTGGTTTGTTCAGTTTGTTCAAGTTCATGAAAGGAGTTTTGCTCCACGATTTGAGTTTGATTCCAATTGCAGCAGAGGTTTTGGCAGATCTCATGGGCTTTGAAAATTCATCAAACAAGCCTAAATTGCAATATGTGACATCAATCATCAGCCGAAGCGAGACCCTCTGTAATCTTGTGAGACAGTTTGTCGAACTGTTTGACGACGGACAGTCAAGTTCGTTCCGGTTTCTTTTTTCTTTCATGAAGAACCATCCTTCGCCAATCAAACCTTCAAAAATACCTAAAGGTTCTGTTGAACTGGATTTAAAGAAGTTTGCTGACGTTTTGGGCTACAAAAACGACGAAATGTTTATCCGTGCCACTTGATGTGTGCGCTGTGTCCAACTTTGCTCTTACAAGGTTCCCCTCCCTCTCTCTCTTTGCTCACCTATATGTGAATTGAAATCAGCTATGTCTATATTTTGACAAGTAAACCTCACTTTATTCTGAAGAAATAAACTAATATAAGACCGAACGACGTGGGTACCGAGTCGTGAGGGTATGCATACAAGTTCAATGTTCATGCCTGCTCAATCGCTCACTCACAACCCATTCTCAACTCGCTTCGCTTGTCGTTCTCTCGTCAATCTCTCGTCATTCGTTCGTTATCTACATGCTGCTTCTTTCTAAGCAAACCACTCACTGATCACCTGCTTGCCCTCGTTATTGTACTTGTTGAGCAAAGACATTGCTTGGTCCTGCGGAAGAGTGGCAAGCAGCTGTTTCACTGTTCTCACAACCTCCCCAGCAGTCTTGCCAGACAGTGCACCAAACAACAGGGCCTGAACCACGTCGTCAAGCACCTTTGGAATATACTCTCTCACCAATGGATGTTGTTGCTGAATGAGCTCTGCAAGGAACATGAATGTGAATGGAGCAGCCTCCTCATCCTGCAAAACAGGCATCAACTTCAGCCAACTTTCAATAAGCTCGTTCAAGTTTGGAATCTGAGAGCCGAAAGAGTGCATTACCTTGGCCATAGCAGCAATCGAGTTCTCAGTAGCCACGAGATTCTCGTCAGCTTTGGAATCTGGAACGCTGCACATGGAAACCATCGATGGCAACGTGGCGATGCAGAATTGCTGGAATTCGGAGCCTCCAAATTGCGCACAAGCACCAACAGTGTACGATGCAGCCTGTCTGAGTCCTGCATGTGGTGAAGTAAGAGCCTCACCAACAGGGTTCATGAAGAAGTCCTTGAATTGGAACGAATGAGCTCCTGTATACTCCACAAGGTCCGAAACCGAGCACAAGGCCAAAAGACGCAATGAGGTATTCTCGTCGTTCATGAACGAAGCAATAGTAGGAACCATCGCTTGATAAGCAGGAAGGAACCGCACGCGCGTGCTCTTGAACAGCGCAGTGATTCCCTTCGTGATCTCGTCTAGAAGCTCCTCGTCTGTGTATTCATCTTCGTCCTCCTGAAGCTCCTCGTTGTACTCGTCGTCCGCGTTCTCGCGCTCTTTGATACGCTCGTAAATCTCCGAGAGGTTCGTCTCCACCGACTTACCAATCGCAACAATCTGAGCGTCAGAAAGCGAATCAGCGCCCATCACGTCCAAACCTTGAGTAATAGCAAAATAGTACGCAACAAGCA
The DNA here is from genome assembly GCA_003707665.2 of Ogataea pini. Classification (NCBI taxonomy): domain Eukaryota; kingdom Fungi; phylum Ascomycota; class Pichiomycetes; order Pichiales; family Pichiaceae; genus Ogataea; species Ogataea pini. The sequence continues at coordinate 49,828 of PPKL02000016.1, read as the reverse complement.
GCTCCGGAACAGGATCGGTGCTGAGCTGGTGAGCCAGCTTGTCAAACATCTGGCTCCATAGCTGAACAGCTTGTGGCGATTGGTTCGATCCAGTCGCTTCAACCGTACACTTCAAAAGAGATGGCATAGCCAAAGCAGAAGATCCACGAACACCGTCATGCAAGTAGAAATCAAGACCAGGAATCACAATCTGTGTGGCGATTTCCTCGACGTATGGGAAGAAATCACCTCCCAACGAGTCGGCATAACTCTTCAACAGCTCAATAGCACCTGTTTTGTCATCTAACACGGCAGTGTGAACGGCAATGTGTTTTCCTGACAATTGGATAACGTCATACTCCTCGTTCTGGTTGATTTCTTCCAAATCCTCTTCCTCAACGACAGAAATGTCCTGAACAGCCTTAGCAGCCTCCAAAAGAGGTGGTAAGACACCAGGAAGGTACGGAATGAAGTCCTTGCCGAGCAATTTGCAAATACGGCCCCAACCTTGCTCTAAGTACATCTTAACACCGTCATCTTCGCCCGTCAAAGTTCCCTGCAAATGTGCAAAGAGCGTCACCATCTCCTGTGCGTTTGGCATGAACTTTTCTTTGCCCACCGCGAGGGCAATTAACGTAGAACATTCGATCGACTTACCCTTGAGCAAACGGCTCTCTTCGCCCATATCTGCCTTGAGAACGTCGATCAAAAGCGGCATCAAAGTGTCGTAGTACTTGATGAACTTGTTCTTGGCCGCATCTGCCACAATTGCGATCGTCGTGATCACTTGTTCCTGAACGTATCTCTTTGGAGCACTCTGCAAAAGTGTGAGCAAGTTGGACAGCAAATCATCCAAGTATGGCTCCAAAACCTCTTTAGTAGCATCCTCACAGAAATTCACCAAAGCAGCCGCAGCGTGGGCCTGCACCCGTGGCACGTTCTTCGTGGTGAGCATAGAAATCAGCGCAGGAAGAATGCGGTCGCCGGCTGTACGCTGAATGACATCGGCGAAATCGGAAGAAATCTGGCCAAGGGCGTTACAAGAAGCGTATTGCACACGTGGATGGTGATCTTGCAAAGATGGCAAAATCAGGTCCAAAATGCGCGGAATCTCGCCAATCAAAACCTCACGACATCCTTCGGTAGCAGACGAAAGAGCCATCAACGAGGCTTGTCTCTCGTGCCAGTCCTGAGATTGCAGCATCTGTGGAAGATACTGGAACAGAGGTGCCGCGAGAGACTGGCCGCCCAATTTCAGAGCAGCACGGTCCAGAGATTGTCTGGCCGCATTATACTCTTCTTCATCTTCATCTTCGTCCAAGTCATCCGAATTATTCCAATCAGCAGCATCCTCGTCGTCAACACAAACCTCGGTCATCATCTTAAGAGTCACAAGCACCACCGACGAGGAGTATGAAGGCTCGCGCTTGCACATGTTCGGAGACGTCTCACAGAAGGTTGTGAGCAGCTCGAGCGCTGCAAGACGTGCACCAGAATCAATCTCTCTGTTCTGTGCCACCTCGGAACAAAACCTTATTATAGTTGGGAACATCGGCTTGAACATTTTTGGTGCAAGTTCCACAAGCTCGATCAGACTTTCCAAAACCGACGCCAAAGCGGTCTCCTTTCCATTCTCCAACAAACGTGGGAGGGAATTGAGCAAGTTTGGCAACAAAGCACTCAAACTTGTCCATTTGGCCTTTGGCAGGTTTTCGAAGAATGCCACAAACGCAGAACATGCAGCGATCCGCACGTCGTCGCTCGCGTCTTCAAAACCAGCATGAAACAATTTAAGAGACTCTTCCAAGTGGTGGTTCGTGATAAGTGCTGGAGTGGTTGTAATGATACGGAACCCAGACTCTCTGAAACTTGGGTCCTGGTTCGAAGCAGCCTGCATAATAGTTGGCAAAAGCTCCGGCCAGTCAAAAGTGTCGTCTTTTGCAACCTCCGCAACAGCATCCGCAAGTTTGTGTCTCACATTGTTGGATTGATGAGCAGTGAAACCTGCCAAAAGGGCAACGCGAACTTCCTGTTTTGCCGCGTTACTGATGTGATCAATCTGTCTGGCCGTCACAGAGAATCCTTGTTCGTTTGGAGACTTGATAGCAAACCGACGAAACAAAACAGCAGCAAAAGCACGCCCACTGTCGTCTGGAGCGCTTGCTGATTGCTGAGCAAGCCAAACCAGCAGAACGTCAATACGGTCTTTTTTAGTCCATTCCTTGTTTAAACTCTGCTCTGCTTGCTGACGGACGCTATTATCGGTAGATCCGAGTCCAGAGAGCAGCTGTGCTAGTGCGCCGGCAATATCCTGTGGAACTGTTGCCATTTTGTGTGTAATTGTTGAACCTTATTGCCCCCAAGAACCGCTGCGTTACTCTCAGTGAAAGAAAACTATTAAATGTTCAAAGTGTTTTTGAGACTGGCTCGCAAGTTTGACTAACAAGAGCAGTCTATTCTATTCAATAAACAGTGGAATTTATTGACAGTTGGGAACAACAGATGAGAATGGTTGATACAAATTCAAATTCGTTAATCTGGAGAGACCTGTTGTTTTTTTGTTTTTTTTTTCTTTGGGTGGTGAAAAAAAAAAAGTTCAAAATTTTTTTTGAAACAACAGTAGTGTATAAACCAGAATTGTTGGTTATGTAAGCGGATTGAAAAATTTCAGTTTTTTTTTTTTTTTTTTTTTGCATCTTTTTTATCTACGATTTGATTTTCCTTTAGCATCAATCTGCCCCTAGATAACCCCTTTGACACCACTGCACAACGATATGGGACTTGGAGCACCTAGGACGAAACAAAGATTCGGAATCGACCCAAGAAATACTAACTGGGCTAACGATGAGAACCGATTTGGACGTCAGCATCTCGAAAAACTAGGATGGAAACCGGGAAGCGGGCTTGGACTTGTTAACAACTCTGTTACAACACACATTAAGGTTGTGGTAAAGCAGGACAATATGGGTCTCGGTGCGAATCTTGCGAAAAAACGTGCTAAGAAAGATGAATTCGACAGTGGTGAATGTACTGGTTTGGATGTTTTCCAACGTCTTCTTGGAAGGCTTAATGGTAAGGAGACCGAGATCAACGAGCAGGTGGAGATGTTGAGAAAAGATCGTATCATCAATGGACGCTGGGGAATTCATTTTGTTAAGGGAGACGTTTTGCGGAGCACCTGGGACGCCCAAAAGAAGGAGTTGAAGGGTCGTAAAATTGAGCAGTCGAGCGATGAGGCTGTGAAATCCAAAAAGCGGAAGCTTGAGGGGGGGATGGAGGACGGGAAGAAGTCGAAGAAGGCGAAGGGAGAGAAGGAGAAGAGAGTGAAGAAGGAGAAGAAGGAGAAGAAGGAGAAGAAGGAGAAGAAGGAGAAGAAGGAGAAGAAGGAAAAGAAGGAAAAGAAGGAAAAGAAGGAGAAGAAGGAGAAGAAGGAAAGGAAGGAGAAGAAGGAAAGGAAGGAGAAGAAGGAAAAGAAATCAAAGAAGGACTCACCAACTAGGGATTCCATGCTACAGCCAAAAGATTCGACTCCACCGCCAGTGACAAACAGCAGAATGGCTTTGCGCTCAAAGTGGATCAAGCAAAAAAGAGCTGCCGTTATGGATCCTAAAGCTTTGCAAGAAATTTTCATGGTTAAATAACAGACTGAGACTAGTGTTGAGCATTTTCACTTCTTGATTGAATGTGTGTATAATAGAAAGAATATATCAATATTTACGTAAAACGACCAAATGACAAGCGAATGACGATGAGTCGTAGCGGAGAGGTGAGTGAGGATGTCTGAGAGGATAACGAGCAACCAGTCACGTACCGAGGTCTCTTCGTTTTCGAGCACCCACAAGCGAGAGCCTGTGAAATGAGTAGTGACTTCGTTCGTCACATCATTAACTATCAAAAAGCAGTAAAATTCATTTATGTATATACTTAGATCAACAAGTAAGACATTCCACCGACGAAGAAAGTAGTAAAGACGGAGAGAATACCCATGTTGGCGCCAGAAATGAAGGCGAAGTCGGCGACCTGGCCAGCAGCGTTCTTAGAAGACGATGTCGAAGTCGACGAAGAAGAAGAAGACGATGACGAAGATGAGGACGAGCCAGAAGACGACGTGCTCTTGGAGCCACTCGAAGAACCAGTGGCAGAGACGTTAGCAGAAGCAGACGAAATGACAGAAGAACATGAGGAAGTGTTCGAGACATCAGCCAAGGTAGCAGAACCATCAAAGTCACAGGCACTGGACTCTTCGTTTTGGTCCTCGTAGTACTTGTTCAACAAGTAGGAAAGCTTCTCCTTTGAAGAACAGTAAGAGAAAGCACCGTAGCTACCGGTCTCACCGTCAGCGTTAGTGTCGGAACAGTCAATGTAACCACAAACAGTGGAGAAGAGGTCTGCGTAGTCATCAGAGTCAACGTCATCGGAAACAGTACACTTCAAAGCAGAGGAGAGACAGTCACAAACGTTTTCTTCTGGGGTTGGTGGCAACTCGGTAGAAGCCTTCCAGTGGGCCGCGGTGGCTGGACAAGAGAGCTCGCTAGCGGAAGAAGAAGCGGCAGCAGCAGAAGCTGTGGTTGGGTCGATGCTAGCCAATTCAGATTTGAGGTTAGTGTAGTCACCAAGGGTAGAAACTTCGCCATTAGCAATGGAAACAAGACCGTAATCGTTCTCCTCTTGAAAGTACATGTAGACGATACCTCCAGACCAGACATCGGTCATCTCGTCAGAGTAAAGGGCAGCAACCTCAGTGAATTTTCTTGGTTTGACAGAGTTACAACCATACTCGGAGAAGAATGCAGGAATGGTGAGGTTGGAGAACTCTTCAGTCCTGTCTTGGTAACCAGAAGCACTGAAACTACTGGATCCACACCATTCGTACATGTTGATACCGTAGAGATCAGCCTTAATGTCGTCGTCACCACAAGAAAAGTAATCAGCAGAGTTTACTCTGGTGTTGGAATCGTCGTTAGCGGAATATCCGATTGGAATGGATCTGTAACCAGAGTCGCTCATGTACTGTTTCATATCTCTGATAGCAGCCTTAACGAAAGGAGCAGCATCGGTGTTGGTAGAGTTGGTAATGACTTCGTTACCGGCAAAGAAACCGAGAACATTATCGTAACTTTGGAACATGTCAATGACTTCTGCATATCTCTTGTATAGTTCAAGTGTCCACGATGGATCGGTGGTATCGATGGATTCATCTGGAGAAGACAAATCGGAAATAACGTAAATTCCGGCATCCTCAAGCAATTGCATGCATGCATCGTGATCCTTCGAGGCGTTCACGGCATAAACTCTAATAGTGTTGATACCAAGCTTCTCGAGGTATGGAATATCACGCTTACAAGCACTCTCATCAGCAAGCGGATCGACATAAGTTTCATCTCCAGTAACAGAGGCAGTGTTTTGTTGGTAAGCAACACCCTTGATGTAGAACTGGGAACCGTTGTTGGAGTAGAAAAACTTATTGGAAACCACATCGATGGTTGGCAAGGCGTTGGTGGTGGCCAGCAAACCCGCGATAGAAATGAGCGACTTCAATAGCATGATTCTATTGATTGGTGTAGTTGAACAGAAGAAAATAACTAATCACGATAGCATGAAAAAAAACGTGCCAAAGTAGGTGTATATATGTGAATCTGTGTGTTTCAGACACGCTCGAACTCAAAACAATGCCAGTGATTTATGAACAAGCCAGGATGCTTTCGAGAATTGCAATATGTTTCTATATTAGGAGAGATGAACACGCTCGCGGTGCTAAGCATTGATCAGCTCGTCTTTTCTTTTAGCAGAATACAACCACGCACGGCAGGCTGAGCCCAGCAGCGGAGAATTTACCTCCCAATCTGGACTTTATTCTGCTCATGCGGCCTCGCGTTGCAGCAGACTAGCAGAATGTCGTGAAATTTTTCAACCCTTCGAGGCTCGGCTATAAGGTTGCATGCATATATACGCGTTTTTGTGCATACTTATTGTCTCAGATCCGCTTAAATTATTGTGAGTAAGCAGTAAGGGGTAAGATGACGTAAAACTCTGATGAGAAATACTGTGAAGGAGTTTAAGATACGTCGAGCAAGCAGTAGCATACGACTGCCTCGAACCAATTCAGGGCTGTACAAAACTCCCTCCCGCCCTATACCCATAACTCCAATATAGTAGGAGGTGAAAAAAGAAAAAAAAAATAAGCTTTGCACCAATCTCACACCATTTCCTGAAATAGTTGCAGTCTGCAAAGCCTGCTATTGAGGCTTAAACTAAAAGGTTGTGAAAACAAACACGGTCAGCAAGGCGGATTCCCTGTTTATCTTTCCGTTTTAGTACAAATCTAAACTTGCTTACTAGCCAAGCCTTCGAACAAAAGAGACGCTGACGAGACCATGATCTGCACCAAAAGAAAAGAATAGCAAAAACACGATTTTTCGGCCAAAGTACAAATACCTAGCTACCGGCACCCCCTTTTACTTGGAAATAGATATACAACGCATATGGTATAATGTTCATATTTTCTAATAGTCCATAAACAAACAGAAGGTAAGGGTTTGCTTACAAGGCCATGGCAGCAACACCAACAACGGCGCACACAGCAGAAATCAAAACGGTCGAAACACCAGAAGCTCCGTAGCTCTTAACACCAGCAGAAGACTTGGTGCTTGACGAAGAAGACGACGATGAGCTAGACGAGGAAGAGCTGTTCGACGAGTCTCCAGAGGTGGCAGACGAAGCACCAGAAGATGTTTCATCACCCGAAGAGGAAGACTTTTTGGAGGCACTAGTCGAGGTCGACTTGGAAGTCGAAATAGAAATAGTGCCACTGATAGTTCCAAGACCGTCAGTTCCAGCAGCCGAGAGAACCGAGGTACAAGCAGAGGCAGTTGAGGCGTCTTGCAAAGTGGCAGAACCGTCGAAGTCACAAGCACTAGAGTTTTCGTCTTGAGACTCGTAGTACAAATTCATTGCGAAAGAAAGCTTGTCTTTGGAAGAACAGAAGGAGTAAGCACCGTACGTTCCTTTCTCACCGTCAGCGTTGATACCGGTACAGTCGACGTAGCCACAGACAGTTGAAAAGAGGTCAGAGTAGTCGTCAGAGTCGACGTCGTCAGAGACAACACACTTGAGCGAATCGGCCATGCAGTCGCAGACGGCTTCTTGAGGAGATGGTGGGAGTTCAGTGGATGCTTTCCAGTGACTTCCGGTGGCTGGACAAGCAAGTTCAGCAGTGGAGGTGGAAATATCGCTACTTTGGGCAATCGATGGAGAAACAGCATTGATCTCTGAAGAATAGTACTGGTAGTCGGCCATCGTGGAAACGGAACTGGAGTCGACTTCGGAAACAAGACCATAGTTGTTAACTTCCTGGAAGTACATGTACACGATACCGCCGGACCAGACATTGGTCATTTCATCCGAGAAGAGCGTAGCGATTTCAGTGAATTTTCTTGGTGTGACAGCGTTACAACCGTACTCGGAGAAGAATGCAGGAATGGTGAGGTTAGAAAACTCTTCAGTTCTGTCCTCATAACCAGAAGTTTTGAACGTTTTGGTTCCACACCACTCATACATGTTGATACCATAGAAATCGGCCTTGACGTCGTCATTACCACAGGCAAAGTAATCAGCAGCAGAAACTCTGGTGTTGGAGTCGTCGTTAGCGGAATATCCGATTGGGATGGATCTGTAACTGGAATCGCTCATATATTGTCTGATATCTCTGATAGCAGCCTTAACGAAAGGAGCAGAGTCAGTGTTGGTAGAGTTGGTAATGACTTCGTTACCGGCAAAGAAACCGAGCAGATTGTCGTATCCTTGCATCATGTCGACAACAGCAGTGTATCTCTCGTACAACTCGAGATCCCAAGAAGGACTAGTTGTTGATATGGACACTTTTGGGTCTGCCAAATCAGCCACAACGTAGATTCCAGCGTCCTGCAAGAGACTCATACAATCATCGTGGTCTGCGTCAGTGTCGAGGGCGTAAACTCTGATAACGTTAGTGTTGAGGTCTTTTAAGTAAGGGATATCTCTTTCACAAATCGACTTATCCGCAAGAGGATCAACAAACGAGGAATTAGCTGAACCAGCGGTGTCGGCCTGGTAAGCGACACCTCTAAAGTAGAACTGAGATCCGTTATTGGAGTAAAAAAATTTGTTTCCAACAACCTCAATAGTTGGGAAACTGTCATCAGCTTTGACAAGGTAGGAGAACACACCTGCCAAAAGGGCACGTTGAGTCACAGATCCGAATAGCATGGCTTAGCGAGTGGTGAGTGGTTGACTTGAGGAAGGAAGAAGAAGAAAGAGGGCTTGGTTTGATGTTGAATTAAGTTTCAAACAACAAAAGATCCCTCAAAGTTTCCTCAAGAGACAAATCTGCGAGAACGTCCCATTTGAGCTGAGTCGTACCGGGCCAACTATTGTTCTAACCAGATTCTTATTGTTGGGATGTTTATTTTTCAATGTTTTGGTCTGGCCAGCGCGAATGTGGCTAGTGAATCGGGCCGAACGAAGGACGAACAAACGACAAGCGAAGCGAGTCGGAAGAGACTGACGCAAGTGATGACTAAGGGAGCACCCTACCAGGTAGCCTTCGTGTTCTCGTTTCCATTCACCCTGCTCCATCTGGCAACCTCTATATCTCCGGGTTTCATTTTCCAGTTTACTCAGACTCGGATAATGCGGCCCGTATCAGCTCCTCGATCTCCGAATTAGGCTTTCACGTGCCCGAATCGCTAATAGGCTTCCTGCAATATATGGCTGGCGCAATTCCTCGGCAACTGCGATTGGCTGCTTTGGTTCTAGAGAACTCATCGAAAAAATTATTTCCCCTCACTTTAGCGTGTACCACCCAAAACACGCAAGTGCCACGCTGCAAAATCAAAACAAACCTTCAGGGATACATGGATGAGTTACCCGGTATCTAAGACTTCTGTCGTGTTTGGAAATATCCCTTCAAAATGGTCTCTATATCCTTACACCGAACCAATGCCCTCGAGCAGTATATTCCGGCTCAAAGTTTCTATTGGAGAATTTTGACACAGATGATGCTGTTAGTTAGCAGTTACCGTGCCATCGAATAAAATTTTTTTGTAGAACAAACTTCAAGTAACCTCTTTCTTTCTCTCAATCACTCTTTTCAAGCATACCGTTCCCTATCTATCTCCATTTTATTGGATACCTTCCTACTTAGGTTTTTTCAACCCTTCTTTCACCTCTCCCAATCGTGGGGTATTTGCGAATCGCTTGTCGTGATCCATACCTGAGATCGACTGTCACGTTGTTGTGATTTAACCAATGACGAGCTTTGCTTATCATTTCGCTCTTCAACCCATATTCAGACTGCCCCAATACTCGGGGCTTACTCGAGCAACTCGCTTTGCTTGTTGATCCTCCATTTGCTCATCACTCATAATTATCAACGAACACTTTTATTAAATATTTAATTACTTAAAATCATAAAATCAAACAGTTGATTCAAACCCTTTAAGATCCACTTAGCCCACCCTAAATCCAGTAGGTACTAAAGGTCTCGACGCCTGGTTTTGACCGAGGAATGTATGCTGGTGCACGTTCTCCCGTATCGTTGTTGTCTTGACGATTCGGTTGGATCAGTCCATAAGTATTTTCGGGAATAAATCTGGAGAGGGGATCAGACAACGTCAGATCAACTAAAACCGGAATCACAACGATAGCAGCAAACACTAAAATAATGAAGAAGAACAAAAAGGCGTACTTTGTAGCCTCTCTAGAACGAGTCTTTCTCTGTGTAGTCGTGTAAATAGGTCCCCGCAAATACCTAGAAGGACTCAACCACATCAACATACAAGAATGCCAATGATCAATGTATGGAACAAACAACACTGGAGTGAAAACAATGAGAATAACATGCCCAATTGCAAAGTCCGCAGCAAAAAGACTCATCTCAACAACTTTAACAATCAACTCTCTCATGGGTTGTGTGACTGCATACCACCCAAGATCGCTATTGATCCAGTTGCCTGACCACCATGCCCTATTAGTGTAATCCTCTTTGATTTCTCTTGTCAAAAGTAACAACTTCACCGCTTGGAAAATGACTCTTTGTATATAAAGTGCACATGTAAACGCACACAAAAAGCGGCAAAAGTTCCAACCTTCCAGAAACCAAATCACCTCCATCACACAAACATGGACAACAACTGCCATTCCATGACCCATGGCAGCTAGAACATTTGGAGATTTCTTGCAACAAAGACCCAAAATGGGTCCAGCAAAACAAGAAAGCGGGAAAATAGCAATAAGAACAATCGTATTCAGAACAATTGGTGCAAACACAATTATTGCTAGTCGAACAATCGAATCAACTTCTTTTGGATCCTTAACTCCGTTTTGAGCATTGATAAATGTGTACGCTGCCACCATGCACAGAGCCTGGAAGAAAGGAACAATAACTTCAGCGAAAAACGTGTTACCAAAAGGGGCACGATGAATGTTCACTGGAACATACTTTGCTTGCTCCAAATTGGTTCCCACCAACTTCCTCTTGAAACCAGTAAATTTCGATCTTGAAAATCTTGTGAATCCAATCCATGAATTTTTGTGCCATTTGGAATTTCCCCTGCTCAACCACCGTATGAAATCCCTATAATCCAGGAAGAAGTCGGTCCACGCAAACTGGTGTGGGTTGAAAATAAATGGACTTAGACAGAGAGAAACGAGTGTAATCCAAAACCATAGAATAGCTGGCTGCCACATAGTGACTGTACCAAATAACAGAATCAAGAACAATCTTGATCCTGAATAAATGGAACTGATGGCATATGTGGAATAAAGCTTGGTGAAAGGAATACGAGCAATGGCAAAACCACGACCGGTTGAAATGTAACGAGCACCACCAAAAACGATATCATTTTTCAATGAATTCGAGTAAACTTGACAGACAAACACCTCAAATAGTGGTGAAAGCGACAGGAAGTGAAAAAACAAACGACTGAACGCTTTCCATGCACCTCTCTCGGATAATTCATGAAACACGAGTGGAACAAAGGAAATAAAGAAGCAGATAAAGATTGACAAGACATATCTTGTGACCCAATCCAGAACAGGTTGCAAGTTCTGACACCCGACTGGAATTTGCAAATCAGTAATCGGAACATCCTTGTCGTAAATACAAAGAATGGATTCATGATTCATCGATCCAAGATTCACCATAACCAAGAGGAAAAGTTGCAAAGACAAAATAATGAACAGATTATTGAGATGGAAACCTGGATGAGCATAGTAAAATGATAAGAATCTATCCAACGGCAAATGAGTTCCAAAATAGTAATACTCTCTTGACAACATTTGCTCTCCCATTCCTCCTCCAATTTTCGACGTAAAATTCAATATTGTTCCAAATCCAAGATCTCTTCCTTTACCACATTGATAATAATCGCAATGCTTTATACGTCCTCCCCGCAAAACGGCGTTCATACCAGCATAAATGTCTTCGTTCAAATGGAGTCTTTTTTGAGCTTTGGAAATACCTCCCCTTGTGGTCATGAAAACTCCGTTCAAGAAGTCAGGGTGACCGTAATGCAACTTTCCTCCAATGGCTGCAAGAGTACGAGCAAACAAAGTACCAAACGTCTGCTCTTTAGCCGCAGCAACGTCTCCCAGAACACCAGTGTTTTCAGAGAATATATATTCTCTGGCCCCGATAATCGCAACTGGAGTAAGTCCCGTGTTCGGAACTGAAGGGATGTAAGGATTCGTATTGTCATATTCTAGCTCCTCGAACTCAGATAAAACAGATCTGATCTTTAAGCATTCTTCCAGGTAATTGTCTTGATTAGCATCAATAACCTGGATGTATTCTCCACGATAGAATATCAAAGAGTGATTTTGGTTGTCAGACTTCCCATCTCCCAAGATTGGATTACCTGAAAGTCTAATCTTATAACTTTGCTTCAAAGCAAATCCATCTTCAATAGGCTCGCTTTGGTAAAGAACCGAGTAAAACTTGGTATCAGTCTCACTATCGTTCTCGTTCTCTTGCTCTAAACTGGCCACATAAATCTCTGGATAAGCGTTAAGCAGTATTTTGAGATCATTCTTCTCTTGATCGTTGAATTTCTGATATCTTTGCATGGAAACCAGAAGCCTGAATTTCCTGTCTGCAATGCGATTCAAATATTCCTCAGCATTGGTTGATCCACCAAACATCTCAATCATTTCTGGATTTTCAACTTTATGAAGAAGCTTGATGGCCTTTCTATAGTTCATAAACCCAGAAATTGTACGGTAAAGGGTTTGAGTACGCAGAGTAGCCCATATTCTGGTCCTCAGTGCATACTCAGGAGCAGAAGATTTATAACCAATGCAGTATAATGGCAAGTCACTAATCTTGTTCTCAATGAAATCTTTCTCGGATTTAACCGTGGATCCTGGAGCTGGCTCGCTTTCACTGTAAGAGATAATTTTTGTGTCTCTGACAAAGTAATCCCACTCATGGGGAAACATATGCTTTAAGTACTCCAAAAGTGAAAGTTTTGAGCTTGGATCCTCTTTAATGATCTCTTTGAGTCCCAAAAGAATCTTCTCAGAGTAGTGAGGAATCAGAACAGTGAATGTTGGCATGGCCTCAACAGGGATCGGCTCAGGAATAGGAGTAGACAAGGACTGAGCAAAAAATGAGATTCTTCTTTCTGCTTCAGAGTTTGGAACAAAGAAGTCTTGTAGCGTGGTTGTGCTGTCATCCTGAAACAGGAAAAAGGAAGGAGTTCTCAAAGCTGTCTTCCCATCTGACTCATTCGGGATTTGATCATAGATCAGTCGGTGCACATGATCAACTGAAAGCAAATGCTCTCTGTATAACGATATGATTATTGCATTCCATATTTGTGATGCCAACATGCTTGGTTTATACTTCACTTCCATATCTGCAGTAGAAAGTAACTTGGAATAGATTCTTTGAGGTAAACGACTGAAAACGTTTCTCCATGGGGAAAGGATCGAAATACCACTGAAGAACGACAATGTAAGTGAAAATGCACAGTTCCAGATGATGTACCAAAGATAAGTGTCCAGGAAGAACAAGACCAAATCTGTAAGAATCATCAAAACCAGCACAAACTTGGCTTGATGCCTGCAGAACATTGGCCCGAATAAGACTTCACCATGGCATCGTGTGTAGTCAATGATCGATAAGTTTCTAATTGGATCTCTCAAAGAAAGAGTCAAAAAGAAATAAGACTCAACAAACTTTGCACTGAAAACCAGAATCCAAAGCATGATCGATAATGTTGCACCTCTGGAGCTGAGTTTCGGAAATGAACCTGTAAAGACTTTAGCTGGGTCATATCCCATAAGAGTGGAACTCCTTGAAAACTCAAATAAACTGCCCAAAGGTTGAAACGAAAACCAAAGCGTAGTGAGGATCGAAACAACAAATTGAACAATTGAGAGGATATATCCTGTCCTGGAGACCACATTGAGAGGTATCATCCCCAATATGAAAACTGACGGAGCAAAGTTGATAGCCGCAATTATGATGAGCAACACTAGTCTTCTAAACAAATGCTTTGCACCTGGCCAGTTTCTGGGAACAAATGCCCACTCACAAATTGTGGCAATAATTTGGATGAGACAAGCGATTGAACTTCCCAACGAAACAATGGAAAACTTTGATTGAGGTGTTGGTTGATTGTTCAACAGTTGACTATAATTGTGAGTGTACAAACTGGGAGAGTTGAAACTTGAGTAATACCAGAAGACGGAAATGTGAATGATCCAAATTCTGCTGAAATTTGTGGCGAGATGCCACCAAGATCTGTGTTCTTTGTATGTTTTGAAAAAGGCCTTCTTCCACTTGACATTTCCCAATTGCATATAACGCTCTTCTTTTGGAATAGTGGTGAACTTTCGGCCATCTTCTAAAACTATTCTTTGTATACTCTTGTAATACCAAAAGAGCTGGTTGATATCGTCATAACCAATTATTTGATGATGGTCTTTTTCACGCCGGACAGAGTTTCCGTTGACAACTTTGAATTGTTGGTCTCTGAGATAATTGTACAATGGTGTGATGACTCGATTCAAATAATCACCCTCTTGAGCTGGTTCAAGAGTTTTGTTCGCCTCTTTAATATGAACAAATCGATCAAAGCAACATTTGTAAATAAAGCAAATACACTCGGGAGTAAATCTAATGTTGTTTGCTTCACCCCAAACCATCAAATAAAGCGCAATTTGGTAAACCATATCACTAGGAGTGTAATTATACATTCTCTTTTTCCAATGATACTCTGCCAAATCTGTCATTTTGCTTGGGTGGAAGTCAGGCTCAGACATATCTTTGAGGTCATCTCTTTCCTGGTTATCTTTCTTCTTTTTCTTCTTTTTCTTGCTCATTTCGGACTTGATCTTCTCACAAAGCTCTGGATCATCTTCCAGCATGGCACTCAAGTACCACTTTCTATAGTTTGCATTTTCTCCCCCGATGTAATCAGCATGCAGCAGTAAAAGAGCATGAGGAGCTGGCATTCTACTTGCCTTCGAGTCCAACTGAATCATCAAATGATCAAACATGTTCATCGCAGAATCATGTTGAAAACCAAACATGTCTTTTAATTCCATGAATATGTTCAATATTTCAGCTTTCGAGATTGGCGCCTCTTCATCACTGGTCCAGGAGTAGTACGGATCGTCACTTATTGGTGGCAATGACTTAGTTTCCTCCGTCTGCTGTTCCATTGGGCCGTAGGGATTTGGATATCCAGACCAGTTGGATTGATACTGCTGCTGTTGCATATACTGCCAGTTTGAGTCCATATAAGGACTTTGTTGAGCTTGATTTGGGTCTTGATAACCCATACCTAACAAATTCGGTGGGTAGTGCTCCTCAACTTCCTGAGCAGACTGGATTTGGCGCTCGATCTGTTGGTCATACGCCAAATCATAACCACTCTTGTCAGTGGACTTGCCGGTATTTGACATCTACGGACTGAGTTAGTAGTGATCTTTGGCGGGATATAGGAATGATGGGTAGAAGTACTATTCCAAAGTCGAATTGCGAGCTAGATGGCTTGTGGGCCTTGTTTGAACACTTTCAGAGTCTATCAGATAATCCTCTTCTATAGCGCTGAGATTCCCGAGACAAATGAACCAAATAAAATTGGAAGACTAACGGCGGGAGAAGATATTTAAAAAGAGGGATATGAGAAAAAAAAGGGCAATTTTTTCCCTTTATTTTATTTTCTTGTTGTAGAGGCAAAAAATGCAGTGCCACTTGTACAGCCACAAACTCAGCCGCAATTTTTTTTCAATTTTTTTTTTTTTCAAATTCTTTTTTTTTTCACATCAAATCCAGTTATCTGACTATCAAACCATCTTTGGTGCTGTTCAACAGATGCTGAGGTCTTTCTCGAAAACATCGAACAGAACATTCAATTTTGTGAAAAAAATGAGCGAAATTGCAAACCTCCGGGCCGAAGAGCTTGTTCCTCCTGTCTACAGAGGCATGACCGACCTCGACAGGTCGTCGTTCTCAAAGTCGTTCAAAGTCTGGTCGGTGTTGTTCCCTGACGCATCGCACATCGGCCATTTCGTGAAAAACTATAAAGACGACATTGTACAGATACCACGTGTGCCTTTCATTGTGAAGCTGAACGACAAGCACACTACGCCATCCAATGCCAAAAATTCAACTAACAAAGCCATCGTCCTCAACCACGAGCTCACCGATCTGAGCCAGCTCGAACAAAAACTCTCCGCCACTGCCCTCGAAGACATCAAAGAAAACAACGGACAGTTTTACCTCCACGATCTCGAAATTGGCTACGATTTCTGGAAGAGTGATGAGATTCTCAGATCGATTTTGCCAGAAGATCTCTTGCAAGATATTCCATCCTCGTTCACTAAAACAGGACATGTCGCCCACCTCAACTTGCGCAAAGAATTCAAACCATACGACAAACTCATTGGTGAAGTCATTCTCGATAAAAACCCTTCGATTTCCACTGTCGTCGACAAATTAGAAACAATTGATACTAAATTCCGTACTTTCAAAATGAAAGTGATAGCTGGAAAAGACGACTTCCTTGTTCAGCAAAAAGAAAGCGATTGTATTTTCAAGTTCGACTTCAGCAAAGTTTACTGGAATTCGCGTCTTTCTACAGAACACGGTCGTCTAGTTGGAATCTTCAACCGTGGTGAGGCAGTCTGTGACGTTATGGCTGGTGTCGGACCATTTGCAGTCCCAGCAGGAAAAAAACAATGTATCGTTTTCGCCAACGATCTTAACCCAGAAAGTCACAAGTATCTCGTGGAAAATGTGAAAACCAACAAAGTCCAAAGCTTTGTCAAACCATATAATGAAGACGGCCGCGATTTCATTCGTAACTCGCCAAAATTGATCCAAGATTACTCGCAGAAAAATCGTCATATTCAAATAGTGAGATATACTTCTTCGAGAAACTCTAGCAAGGACAAAGGAACTAAAAAACAGTCTGTCATGTCGCTCGAAATCCCGCCATTCTTCTCGCATTATGTCATGAACCTACCAGACTCGGCTCTTACTTTTGTGGACGCTTACGTCGGTCTTTTCTCTAACGCTTTCCCAGATCTAACTCAAGAACAGGTGAAACTTTTGCCAGGATATAAGCTACCAGTGATCAACGTCCACCATTTCGAGAAGTTCGCACCAACAGAAGACCCTGTTCCAAGCACAGAAGAGCTTAAAAAGAGAGTTCATACAAAACTAGTCAAGCTGCTTAACTACGAAATCCCTTTCGAACAAGTCTCATTCCACCTCGTTAGAATGGTGGCACCAACAAAACCAATGTTTTGCGTCTCGTTTACCCTTCCAGAACAAGTAGCATTTGCAACCACTCACAAAGACGCTAATTAATATGTATATATCACCATATATTACATAGAAAAGAAACTCTCAAAAAAAACAGACATAACCCGAATACTAACTCAAACAAACGAACGTAACTAACGTAAATAAAATTTCATAAAACTCGTCTCTATTGGCCCGCTATCGGCCGTAATATATAAAACAATATCGGCTCAGCAGAAGAAAAAAGGGGAGGGGACGATCGGAAAGAGCCATGATCTTCATGGGAACACAACTAGCTTCATTGCTTATTTAACTCCTGTCCTCCATCATCTTCAACGACTTGACTCTCCACCTCATCGAACTCCAGAATGAACTGTAACTCCAAGTCAAATCTTCTGCCCCTTCCATGTATCCGCTGTACTTGTTGAACTGTTCACTCATGTGACCATCGTTGTCCACGTGCTCTCTGATAACATCTAAGAAAGCATCAGCATATTTGAACAAAGAAGCAGCAGTCTCAATAAACGCCTCAGATCCAAATGGAAGAACCGTCTCTTCTTCAATCTTGAGATTCGTAATCTGCTCAAAAATCTCTCTTTGTTCAACAGGAATCACCAGATCCTTCTCATAATTGTACAGGTTGTAAATAATCTTGTAAACGAGTTCAGAAGCTGTAGCGGTGGAAATAAACCACGGATTCCCCTCGCTCGTGCCATAACCGTCATAAATGTCCTCCGGATACCGTCCGAGAGCAAATCCAGCACTGAAGCCAAGCCGCTTGTGGTTGATAGGATACCGGTATTTCATGTCGTTTACCAGAGCTGCCAGTGTGTTTAGAACGGCAGCATCATCGATTGGGAACGGGATGTCCAGAGTATCGGTGGAACCTCTATCGAGATCGTGAGAACGTAGCGATCCAAGAATTGAGGCAATATCGAGACCACTGCGTTTACCTTGCACAAGCAGAGCAGGAGTCTCCACTAAATATGGTACCGACGAGACTCTGTAGCCGGAATCCACCGAGATGAAAAATCGCAGAGCATTGAACGTGCGTGCAAGCTCGTTGTGGAACTCGGATCCGTCGTACTTTGCTGCAAAATCAAGTCCTAATTTGATGGCTTTGAGCTGGGTCAAACTCGTAAAAAGATGCAATGAGTCAACTTCTTCCCAAAGATCAAATCCACTTTTATTCCAGCTCTTGATCACATAAACCAAATCCGGTTTAACGATCTCTTTATAAATGTACTCCTCGCTCACCAACTGTTCAGTGTCTCGGATAGACTGGCCGTATTTGGTGAGTAAATTGAGGTAGTTGAGGATCGTAATCACACGGAGTCCTGGCCCGTCGCGCTGTGGTCTTCCCCAATGATCAGTGAAAGGAGAAGAATCCACCATGAATTTTGGCTCTCCTAGACCCTCGTACGACTCAAAATCCCCAGATGGATTTGAAAGTCTTTGCAAAACATAAGAATTTGCAATATACGACTCTATAATCTCCACGAGTCCAAATTGCGAATCATCGAAATCAGAATCATCTAAATACTCAATCAGTGAGTTGATCGTGATGGCACCGTCTCTAACCCATTGGTAAAAGTAATTTGGTCTATTTTTTGAAGGTGATGCAACTACCGCACCCCGGGTCACGTGATCAGCTTCTTCAAAATCACCACTACCGCCAATATTTTTAAGGATGCCTTGGAAAGAGATATCGCTCTGTACGCGAAGCCAATCCTCAAAATCGCCGCGTGGAATAGCTTGTGTGGAGAAAACACCACTAGAAACTGTGCGAGGCGAGTGGCGATCATTGTTTTTGGTTGTTTTTCCTGGGGTTGAAAACCAGGACCAAAAACCGGTTTTTTCTTCATAGACAGAAGTCTTCAAAAGACTGCCAAATTGAGTAGGCGAATATCTCGCAAGTGCGAGCAGCCAATTGGAGGATCCCGGTGAAATCGACAAAGACGGCGGTGTGGGGCGCTGGACCATCAAAGTAGCCGTGCCAAAGTTCACAGGCAGCGCTACCGAAAAGGGAGCAGAGAAAAGAGTGGCCACGATTAGGATAATATGAGAGGGAGTCATTATGGCAAACAGGGAGATATGAGTCCAAGTTCAAAATCGAGTTGTTGTTGCTGTTTGTTTATTTTGTTGTTGTTGTTGTTATTGTTGTTGTTGTTGTTGTTGTTGTTGTTGTTGTTGTTGTTGTTGTTGTTGTTGTTGTTGTTGTTGTTGTTGTTGTTGTTTATTTGGTGTTGTTATAGTAGTTCTATAGCACACGTAAGTAATGTCTGAGTAATTGTATGGGTGAGAAAGCACTGTTGGTGAACAAGACACGCGCCACTTCAAGAGTTGCAAGAACGGCTGTCTGTAATAAAAGAAAACAAATGCTTATATATATTCTATGAGTCCGCGAAGGATACCCCTTTGTTTGTTTGTTTGAGACGCACAGTACAATTCTCGACGGTACGTGACTGCGCAAATTACTAATTTGATGACGATTGCTGTTGGATCTCGCCATTGCTCGCTTAAAGTTTTTCTTGCAAGACGCCTGATTTGGGGCTAAAAATTCACATGCCCGTGAAACGTTGCCGGAGTCACACTGCGAAACCGCACTAATTTCACGTAAAAAAGGGCGCGCAGTCCCGCGCCGTCCCGCTGGTTTCCGGATTACTGCACCGGCGGCTAATCCGCACATGCATTTCCCCAGATGGCGGAATCCCGATTCCACGGGTTTGTGACACTGTTTCGGTAATATGTGGGGTGCGTCACAAGACAAAAAAAAGAATTTTCATAAACAAATACAAACACCCACCCCTCACTAAAATCAGATGGCTACACGGTTGCCGAGGTAGATCATCTCTTGGTTGTACTCGGTTGCAGCACCGGGAAGCAGGTAGTCCATTGTGCTGTTGTTGGAAACACCGTTGATAGGACTGAATAAGTAATCGATCAACCATCGTCTCACATACCGCCATGGCAACTTCCACACTCCCTTTGGATGGTCTCTGCCCACAACTGCCTCCTTTTCAAACATATGGACTACTGGGACCTTTAGAAATCCGTTTTCGTCAATGAAAGAGCCGCTGTCGTCGTCGTCATCCAGCAGCTCCTGCGTTTCCGGAATCGATTCCAGCAGTTTCCCGAGCAACTCTTTTGACAAAACAGTTTGACGCATAAATCCGGAGCGCAGCAGACACCTGTAAAATCCGGAAACTTGTTCAATTTTTTGTAAACCAAGCGCTTGTTCATCTGACTCCAAGAATGGCAGTGTACTGACTCGAGGCTCCACCAAAATGAACACCTTCGGCACCGTGTTGAAGGCGTTCACCATGTGTTCGAACAACTGTGGCACGAAATTTCTGTTAGTGAGATATGTCGATGAAGAACAGTACATGATTCCAACCTGGTCGGTTCTTCTAATCTCTTTGGTCGATTCGTAGTATCTGTAGTCTAGTGAGTCGTTGATAAGAGACATGACTGATGGAATACTCTCGCAGTCAGCTTCGTGGTGGGCGATTTCATCGTCACTCTGATCTTTGAAATTTGGACCATCATTCCTAGGTGGAGCACTTCTGCTCAAATCTAACACAACTGCTTCCTTAACAGCACGAACACCCTTGCTCGAAACAAAGAGATCGTCGATCGACTTTTTGTACTTAATATCATGGGTCACCTTGAGACTTCTACCCCATCTCCAGAAGCTGATGGCACTGAAAGAGATTGCTGCCATGGCAAGTGGGAACCATGCTCCGTGGACAATTTTCTTCAGTCCCGAGACGATCATGAGGATATCAAGAGTAGCAAATCCAGCAAAAAAACCAATTGCCACCACTTTGGGCAATTGGTAAACGTGTAGCATACAGATGGCAATAAGAATCGTAGTGAGCAAAAAGTCGATGGCAATTCCCAATCCGTAAGCAGAAGTGACGTTGTTGCTGTTTTTGAAACCAACAGTGGTCAAAACAACACAAACCATAAGCACCCAGTTTGCCAATGGAATGAAAATCCGACCAACGTGTTTCTCAGATGTGTAGACAATTTGAAGTCTTGGGAAACAATCCAACGTAATGAGCTGCTTCAAGATTGAAAAGACTCCCAAAATTAAAGCCTGAGAAGCAATGATGGTAGCAAGCGTTGCAAACACAAACATGAACCAATAATAAGAACCCCCTGCTCCGCCAGGAACGGAGAGATAGAAAACGTTGGAAACTCCTTCCGGATGCTTGACAATGTAAGCAGCCTGTCCGAAATAGCATATCATGAGACACGGGTACACAAATAAAGTGAGTGTGAGCTGAATTGGGAGCGGGCCGAAATGAGACACGTCTGCGAACATGGCTTCTGTCCCAGTGATGGCCAGCATAACTGGAGAGAAGGAATCGATTCCGTGCCTGTGAAGATACTCAACAGCATAATAGGGGTTGAGGGTTTTCATAATTGCAGGATGATACTTGACGATACTGATGATTCCGTTGACAAAAAGAGCCACCAGCCAGATTAGAACAACTGGTGAGAAAAACAGCGACAGTTTCCCCGAACCAAACCGTTGAGCCAGGAATAGAACAATCAAAATGGCACATGAGATGGGCATGACTTTATCACTTAGCGATGGAACAGCCACCGCAATACCAGAGATTGCAGATAAAACGGAGGTGGTCGGAGTCAACAAACCATCTGAAAACACCAAGGCACAACCCAAAAAGCAGCATCCCAATGTGAACTTGGCCAGGAAATCACGCCAAAGCTCGCTTCCTGCCGTTGTAGCACCCGAGAAGTTTGAAACGTTTGTGTTTGTCCTCGTGAGAGTCAGCAAGTCATCGTTGTCGGCAATATCTCTTGGTTTGGAACCACCAGGAATATGAACACCGGTGGGTCCAAACTTGAGAGTTCTAGCTATTTTCGAGTAAATTGCAATTTGACCACCTTCGTTGTTGTTTGGACCAACTGTCAGAACAATCAGAGCATATTTGAAAATGACCACAATTGTGAAGAGCCAAAAAATACACGAAGTTGCACCGTAAATGTCACTCTTCGAAGGACTGGCATCTCCGTTGAAGATGGTGGAAAACACATACAACGGAGACGTACCAATATCCCCGTAGATTGCCCCCAATGAGGCGTATGACAGGTGCAATGTGTTGAGAACGTTGTTCAGTTTCTATAGGTGGGAAGTTAGTGAAAGTTTCGTTTAGCCACGAACGCGATCTAGTTTACTCACTTTGCTCATTATATTGGCCAATACGTGTGTAAAATCTGCTACTTTCACTACTCATACTACAACTACAAAAGGTCTTCAGGTCTTATATATATTTGCGGGATTTATGGATAGTCTTTGTGAGCGTGTTTGGTTTATTGGTTGGAAAACCCTCGCCAAACAAACCCTCTTAGCTGGCTACCAAATTCTGCTAACAAAAAAAAAAAATCCTGCTACCAGAAAAAACCCTTGCTACCAAAAAACCCTGCTCTCGAAAAAAAAAAAAACTTGTTTACGTCTGCTGCTGAATCTGCCTTTTTTTCTGTCTGGCACAGGCGAAACTCAGAATTTTGAAACACCGCGTCCAAACTAGGAAACTCGCCAGGCCTCGCCACGTGTAGCAGTCACTTGCGCCACGTCGAATCTGGTATTCGACGTCATCATGCCAGTGGCCCAACCAAAGCCGCCATCAACGCCCATGTCGAAAAATTCCCGCACCTTTCCCCAACCTGGATTGGATTGATTTTTCATAGGTTTGGGATTTTCCACTTTTTTTTTCATCGCTGCGGACTTTTCAGTTACTGTTTTCACTCGCAAGCCGCGCCTTCGCGGCCGTACGGAGTATCGCTGCGCCGCAGTCTGAAACGAGTATATCCCTATGATCTCATAGTTGAACAATTGAGTCTAAACAATCAAGCCTTTTGATTGTCGGTTTTTAGCCTGACTGGTTGGTGAAATTGCTCTAACTGACAAAAACCGTGCTATTCTCGATACAAAGCGATTGGTTCACTGTAGCAAATCGCCCTTCGCTCCCTCGTTCTCTGGCGCCTTTTCATACGTATTTTACGAATCATTTTTTCGCCCTCAATTTCAGCGCAGTGTCAAAATAAAAATCTCGCAAAATAACCGTCAGTCTGCTGCTTATTCAAATTAATTAATTCTCTTTGTCCCTGAATATGTATGCATTGTTCATTAGATTAGCCCTGGTGGGTCTAATAACTTTTCGTGCGACAAAAAGCCGCTCTCTCACCCCATCGGGAGTCATAGCAGCGGCCGTCACAGGTGCCATTTACAGTATTGCCCCTTCGGGTCTCCCGCTAACAGCTCTTCTCACAAGTTACGGCTTGGGGATCAAAGCTACGCGGTACAAACACTCTGAAAAGGCACGTCTGGTTCACACCATTATTCCCCCAACAACATCCCCTGGATCAATCGCCCGAACTCATGTTCAAGTGTTTTGCAATAGCCTCCCGGCCACAGTTGTTGTTTTATATGTTTTGATTTCGCGTCAATCGTCGCGTCGAGCTTACCTAATCGCGAATGCAGGAATTGTTGCTCAATTCTGTGCATCTACAGCTGATTCATTAGGATCAGAACTTGGTATTCTTGATAGCAGTGATCCATTCTTGTGCTACAATTGGACCAAAACCGTCCCGAGAGGAACAAATGGTGGAGTTTCCCTTCTTGGTCTGTTTGCGGGTTTATTGGGGAGCTTGATCATCTCATTACTGTCATTATACTGGTTTTGGCCGTATCTTGAAGCTATTGAACGGATCAAATTTGTGATTTTTTTCACATGCAGCGGTGTTTTTGGCTCATTAATTGACTCATTGATTGGCTCATTGTGTCAAAGAACTTTGATCGATCCATCAACCAATAAGGTTATCGAAGTTGATGGGGGTGGATTTATCCCGGAAAGTGAGATCAAGAATAGAAAAACAGTTGGCGGGGCTGATTTGCTCAGTAACAATGGGGTCAACATGGCCACATTAACATTTGTCACTGTGGTTTCTATGTGTTTGTTTCCAATCTTTTTTTGATGTCAAAAAATAAGTTGCTGAACTTATTGAGCCCTATCAAGCCTGGGCCTTTTTATTAACTCACTTACTTCTTCACTTAGTCCTCGCTGAAAAACTAACTCACACGACCCACTTCGCTCGCCGTTCGCTGGCCAGTTGCTTCGCTCGTAGTTAAGGTATATATTACCACCTTGCCGATTGCTATACCCCCCATTTTCTCATGATATCCATAGTAGGGTAATCCAACAGCCAGATAAGTTTCCCCACAGTACTCAAACACTTCTAGTGATTGTCCGAATCCTGTAAACCCAGTCCCAACTTCTCCTTCAACCACAATACACTCATCCGTTAGTTTAGTTTCCATATTCCCAGTACTCGCGAGGTACTCATCAATCAAAGTATTCACATCAACGGCCCAAACAGCTCCTGAACCTTCGTTGGAACTTTCACCTGACACAAGAATCAGAGAACCATGGACAACCCCCTCTGTGCCGAAACAATGCTTCTGATTCTCTGCTGGCCTTATTTTAGTGACAAAAGTAATTTCATCACCCTTGATAACATATAAATATGTCGCCCCACAAGAAACACAAAGTCCTGAGTTGCTCCGTTTTGATGAAACCATAATCCATTCAATTGTTTCACTGTACGAGCCCGAGATGATAAAATTGAGGCCAAAAAGACCATTTTTTCTTGAATTGGCTTCACTCACTTCTGGAATACTCAATTCCTCCTTGAGCTCACCTTCTTTTGTGAAAACGAGCACACTTCCAAGCGAGTTCACTCCAACAAAAGCAAAGTGTGTCGAGAATGCAACAGAAGTGGCAAACTGATTGTATCCTCGTTTTCTCTTCAATGATGAAGGAAGCTCATAACTGCCGATTTCGAGCTCCGTCACATCCAAATGAACAATGCTCCCACGAGCAATTTCAACCGCTTGAATGAAAATTTGTCCACTCAATACTTTCAGATACCCCTCTTGATAAGTACCTGCATCACTATAACATGAGCCAATCACCAAATCTTCAAAACCATCGTCATTCACATCAGCCGTCTGCAAAATCAGGCCTAATTGTTTGATTCCCGTGCTTCCAAGCTCGGACTTCGAGCGACTATCTTGGATAATTGCCACAATTTCTGTTTGAAAGGGTGAAAAAACTTTGATCGTAGACGTTCCAGGCTCAGAAACGACTAAAAACTCCCAACCTGCCACCACCCATCGAGCCATTTTTTGCCCAAATCTCCCGGGAAATAGCAAACGGTTGCCCGAGCTAGTGATCTTTTCGCAACTCATGGAAGTTGCACCAGTGGACAATATATCTGCCACAGGAACAACGTACACGGAACCATCGTTCTCGTCGAATTTTGCCCCAATTGCCAGAATTAACTCACCATCCACACGATACAAAGCCTGTAAACTCGATCCAAATTGAGAATTATCGACGTAATTGGATAGATACAATGGATCGCTATTATACAGCTTTAGTTGGGCCGAATCGATCGAGATATGTGGGGTCTTCGATGGGGCAAACAGAGAGCACAACTTCCATGGATCGACATCGGAAACATCATTTTCAAACCATTCATCAAGGAAACTCATACATTTTTGTATGGAAACGATTATCTCATTTATCCCGCCATAGTAATAATCATCTATTATCTCAACGGTCAATGGAGACTCTATTTCATAGAATACAGCCGACTCTTGAAATGTAGAAAGCTCAAGTTGCAACGCCGCATAACCCCGAAGTGTACAAAAATCAATTTCATAGTCCAAAACGCTCTGTCCAACCAAACGGTAAACCCGAACAAGTTCTTCAGTAGGGATCTTCCACTTGGTTGCAAAGAATTTCCATAATTCAGCCGAATCATGAGCATTCAAGTTCTGGAATTGCTTTGAAAGAACCATAAAATCACCTCCGGTGTCTAAAAATGAATGTGCTTTTGACATATTCCCTTCAAACTCAACTTCACTCACCTGTTCCATCAACCCTTGATATCCGTGCAGAGAATGCCAGCTTATGTCAGCGACTTGATGAGTGAATATTCCGTATACAAATGCCTTGAACTCTGCCTGGCGTGTTGGATCCGTGATTGTCGGGTAAATTTGGACTGCCCGTAGTAAGAAAGGGGGCCAATGTGCGTCCTCTGCGGCTTCCGAATGACCCAAACAATCGTAGAATGCGTCGGGATGGAATGCACCTGCCAAATAAAAGGCATAGTGATCCTGAACGTCCTGCGGAAGGTACGGACCAACTCTGGAGGCAATAAAAAGGTGTGTTGCAACTCCAGCCCCTGAGGTGAGGGCAAACAAACAGGGGAGAATCCAGTGCCAATGAAGGGGAAAAGACATGATTTATTGGTATGAATAGGCCATATTAAAGGTTATTGAATGGAGCTGAACGGTACCACTATGTAAGTGGATAGTAAACAGTTTCAGCTTAGTGGGAGCGATCCAAATACTTCAAAGATTTCCTAATAAAAATGGGATAGAAGAATTTGGGGGGAAAATGAGAAAATGATTCAAAGCCTTTTTATAGTTGTGTTTTTTTAAAATCTTTGACGTGGATCTTTGAGCTTATCAATAATCGACGTAAAAATGGGGTCGATCGACTTAGTACTGCTTGTGTGTATTTTTTTTGGTATCTGAAAAGTTTCAACTGCTCAGCGGTTCAGATCATTTGCTTTCGGTCGATATTCATAGATTACAAGGCTCACAGAACTCATATCAACGTGATTTTTTACCAGAACTCTCTTCATACACATAAATCCAAGGCGCCTAGACAACTTGGCACCCCAGCAGCGTGTCAACGGCTGCAATTTTTGCCTTCTCCATGGCCTCATCTTCTCTTCCGCGCTGGCTTATCGCGTGTTGCGGGGCCACGAGTGCCGCTGCCACTGCCGTATCAGCGCTAGCGATGTTTTTACAACTGGTGAATTACAGAAAACCTTTTGAACAGCGGTTGGTGATTCGTATCCAGCTGATTGTGCCTCTATTTGCTATCTCCTGCTACTCGATGCTGGTGAGTCCTACAATTGGGCAGTTAGTCGAGCCAATCCGCGAGTTTTATGAGGCATTTGTGATCTACACGTTTTTCAAGTTGCTTGTGTTGATGTTGGGTGGTGAGCGAACGATTATTCAGACTTCTATGGATCGAACTCCAACAAAGCATCTTTTCCCAGTAAGTCTCGTGCTCAGTCCATTAGATTTCTCAAATCCTTCACACTTTTTGTGGGTCAAGCGATGTATTTTGCAGTATGTTTGGGTGAAACCGGCTCTGTATGCGATTATTCTAGTGAGCTCGCTGGCGGGCCGCTATGATAGAGATGATTTTTCATGGAAAAGCATCTATGTTTGGACGCTTCTTCTTTACAATGCGAGTGTTACTATGTCGTTGTACTTTCTTGCTATGTTTTGGAAGTGTCTTTACAACGACTTGCGACGGTTCAATCCATGGGGAAAGTTTCTGTGCGTGAAACTCATTATTTTCGCTTCGTATTGGCAAGGCCTTATTTTGGCCGTTTTGAGTCGTTTGGGATGGTTACCGATCGATTATGATAATGATAGTGAGACAGATTGGGCAATAGACATTCAGAATGCTCTTTTGTGCTTGGAAATGGTTTTATTTGCTTTTCTACACTGGATTTCGTTTCCGTTTAGTGATTTCACAGCTACAAATCTGCCTGACGCAGCGCGCTTCAAAACTTCTGTGGCCCTACGGGATTGTGTTTGCATTGGAGACTTGCTCTGGGACCTCAAAATGACTACGTTGTACGGAGATACGTACAATTTCCGCAATTTTGACTCGGCCGAAGATGTCCAAATCCACCCGCAATCGACAACACTCAACAAAAAGATCTACGATGGTTTGAGATACTCGTCAGATGGACGCAAATATTGGCTACCACCACCACGACGGGATTCGAATGCTTCGTCGATTCATTCTATGCCGTCGCCAGATCAGACTACGCCGTTGTTGCAGCAGACTAAAACGACGTATTCGGATTTGGATGAGCCTGATTGGGCAAGAGATGATAAATTGTATCAGTATGTGAGGAGGGTTAGGGTCGTTCCGGGGAAGGTCAATTATCCTGTAGATTTTGACTATGCTGCGCAGCATAGTGCGAGGGTGGGACGATTGAGGACGCAAATGACGGTGGAAGCGAGGGAAGCGAGTCAAGCAAATCAGACGAGTCATTCGTGATATTTCATTTGCATACATTGACTGAGAATGTTGACGTTGTCTCAGTTCATTTAGTTAGTCTGCAACAATCGACGCGTCGAAAATCTTGCATTTTTCACAACAACGTCGATATTTTGGCCGATCGACGCTTGCTCCGCCACCCCTTGCTTCCCCGCGAATCTGGCGCGCTCCCCCGCCATTGCTCATATGGTTTCATTTTTTGACGTCTGATCTCTGATCAAATAAATGTATTGATAATAAGTATTGTATTGCTACTGTAATTAATAAAGCCATTAATCATGGATCCCTCATCACCCAGAATGTCTACGGGACAACTCAATAAACCAATCACAGCAAACAAACACATTCTTCCCAACAGATTGCCGTCCACTTCAGATGCAAGCTTCGGGGACCCACATTTGACAAGTCCAAAGGTGACCCCTGTGGTGGGGTCATCCACAAGTCCCAAAACTGCCTTCGTTCCTATACTCAGTAAACTTGATTATGTGCCGCATTCTTCAATGTCATCAACGGCCTCTTCGTCGCGCTCTAGACGGTCATCAGTGGGCGGAGCAATGGCTCCTACGCCACTGAGCCCAGACAATCTGATTGATGTAATGGAAAAAGAGCAAGAAGGAATAGTTTTGAGACTCATGAAAGAGATTCAGACGCTCAAAGAGGAAAACAAGCATTTAAAACAACAGCTTTCTAAGCTTATGCCCGCATCGACAGGGTCGACCTCGACGGGTTCTACGTCGTCCTCGTTGAGCAGGTCCTCAAGTCAAAGACGGTCAACTATCAGTGGATCTATTGCAAGTTCCAAAAGGCTTCCAAGTGTCTCCGTTCCTGGTATGATTGGATTTCATGAACCTCAGCCACAGGCGCTTCAGCCACAATTTCTCCAGCCACAAAATAGTAGCACCGCCACTGCTTCAGAAGGTGCCGAGTTTCGCACGACCAAAACTAGAAAAAAGAGCGCTAGTGCTAGTGCAAGCGCAAGTGTCAGTGCTACAAGTGCCGCTAATTCTGCCGCTATTGGCTGCAGCGGCTCGCCGAATTTTGCAAACTATTCGTTCAATCCCGTTGGAAGGAAGGATAGTTTCACCAGTGATAAGTTGATGGAGGATATTTCCCCATTGTGTGTGCCGAGGTCGGCTACCCCAAGGACTAATAAA
Organism: Ogataea pini; assembly: GCA_003707665.2. Lineage (NCBI taxonomy): Eukaryota > Fungi > Ascomycota > Pichiomycetes > Pichiales > Pichiaceae > Ogataea > Ogataea pini. The sequence continues at coordinate 20,708 of PPKL02000016.1, read as the reverse complement.
ACGAATGACGAATGACTGGCGAGTGAAGCGACTCATTCATCCATCATGAGCAGAGTGATTGGTGAGAGAAATGAGCACAGTGTGGCTGGTTAAGTGTGGCTAGTTTAATGGTTTGCTTCGCTCATCATTTTGAGGGATAGTAAAAAAGAAAAAAAGGGATCTTTTTGAAGAAAACTTAAAAAAATATAAAAAGTCCAAGAGATGGCGTTTAAATTCAAGTTATATTTCATACTTATTGCTTCTTTTCCCCATTCGTTTTGCCTCCTTTATAGCGCCAACATCTATCAGCAGCCATCAAACTGTAACCAACATCAACGTGTTTGCTCAATAAAAGTATCCCTCTTTCAATATGAGACTCAAATCTAGCCTCATTAGCCAGTTCGTTTGTGCCGCAATCGCAGCAGCCGAAGCTCTGATTCTTGACGGAGTCGCACCTTCTGCTTCTCTTGTCCAGGCTCAATCTTTATCACGTACACCAGAAGCCGATACTTTTACTGAGTTACCGGCTTATAATGTTTCCATATTGGCAACAACTCCTTTCCCATCATGGCTTACTCATTTCACCGGTCTCAAAGAGTGGCCAGGCGCAGAGCCACCATACATTCCATTGGATTTCATTGACGAGTCTAAATTACCAAAGATTGCCGTTCGAAACGCTGGAACTTGTCCAGTCGATAGAAATACATGCTCTTTCGACTGTTACAAATGCATTTCCTACGACGACGCTTACACCTGTCCTGTTTTATCTCAAACCTTTGATGACGGTCCTTCTCCTTATACACCGCGGCTTCTTGCCAATTTAAAACACAAAACGACTTTTTTCACAGTTGGAATCAATGTGGTGAGATATCCAGAAGTTTACAATCAAATCAAGAATCAAGGACATTTGCTGGCATGTCATACTTGGTCACATAAGTTCTTGCCATCCCTCACCAATGAGCAGATTATCGCACAATTTGAATGGTCTATTTGGGCAATGAATGCCACTGGTGGTCATATTCCAAAGTGGTATAGACCTCCATATGGCGGTGTTGATGACAGGGTTCGGGCCATTGCACGTGCTTTTGGAATGCAAGCCGTCTTGTGGGACTACGACATGTTTGATTGGAAGATGGAAACCACTCCACCTTCTAGAACTCCAGAAGCAATCTACCATGATGCCAGAACATGGAAAGCAAGAGGCGGTGGAGGACTTATCTTGGAACACGATGCATATTTGTCAACTGTCAATGCTGGAGTTGAAGTTAGCAAAATTATTGGACCAAATCAAATGACAGTTGCCCAATGTGTTGACAGTATGGATTACATTGAAACGTACTATTGAAGCGCATGTGGTTGTTGTACAATTGTTTTCATTTTCAACAAGCAAATGACGTGCTTTGTTTGTCATTTGCTTGGTATATGTACAGAATATGTACAAAGACTTGAGAATTATCGCTCTGTGTAATAGCGATCATTTATCGCACAACTCGTTGTTCCATGATAAAGTGAACCTTCCATCTGGTACAACATAGTTATCCAATTTGTCAATGACTTCTTCCGGGGTTGATGCCACAGTGACAATGAGTCTATTATTCTTTGAAATAAAACCTGATTCCACAGCCTTATCCAGGAATCTGATTAGGTCATCATAGAATCCGTCAACGTTGAACAAGACAATTGGCTTCTGGTGGATTCCCAACTGAGACCAGGTAGTGACTTCCATCATTTCCTCTAAAGTTCCGTATCCGCCTGGCATTGCAACAAATCCCCCGTCAGCTTCTTGGCCCATCATTCTTTTCCGCGTGTGCATGTCGGAGACTATTGTAGTTTTTCCGTAACTATCATCCAAAGGCGTTTCACCTTTATGATTTTCAACGTCTTTTTTCAGCTGTTTGTTGATCTCGTCGACACTCAAGTTTTCGTCTCTCTCTTTTGACACAAGAGCATCTGGAATGATTCCGTGCACATAGCCGTCATTTGATGCCACTGATTTGGCAATAAGTCCCATCAGACCGGTAGTTCCACCACCGTAGACGAGTCCGTAATTCTTTGAGGCGAGAAGTTTCCCTAACTGTGTAGCAGCGTCTGAATATGACTGTTTATTGCCAAAAGACGAGCCGCAGAACACACAGATTGTTTTTTCAGGAGTTTGTGTCATTTTTGGTTTATTAAATTGTATTAAATTGTTTATGTTGGGGGAGGGAATGGAAGAAGAAAATGGTACTGATAAGGTAAAAGTGATTTTTGTTGCCCTCGAGAAGGACTTTTTTTCGTGTTTGACGGAATCCGAATTCGGAAATTCGCTTTGAAAAAATCGCTTATCGGAACCTTGAAAATAACAAGCGATGCGAGTCGTTTACGCGAACCGAGGAAACCGGTAAACCGGTAACTCAATGAAGCGTATTGTAGTGACGAGCGGAGCATAACTGTATGTGGTGGAGGTGGTCAAATCAATAACTCATAACTTGTTTTGGTTCTTCAGGCAAACCTCTCTACAACCCCCTCAAATCCTACAGCAAAAACCATCCCTAAAACAGTCTCCCACCGACCATCAACACTGTCAAAATATCCCTCTTTATCGTAAATCGTCACCCAACCAACTTTAAAATCATTGGGTGAGTCGTCCCGTGAATGTCTCTGTATCAATCCATCCCTCGAAACATAGTACGTATTCTCACCTTCTTCACCATCATCCAATTCGAGAAACTGATCCTCCTCACCACCCATGGAACTTTGGAATGATTCTCTCTTCGATAACATCTTCTTGGTTATCTTTGTCTTGAAGTCTCGTTCACAGGGCCTAAAAAGCCCAACTAAAGACTCATGCCAAACACCCGTACCCAACGAATCGTCAAAAAAATATGCTGACCCGTCTTTTGACAGCTTGATTCCGTCAATTTTATTTTTGAATAGAGTAGTTTTCCGCTCTTTCAAAGTGCAAACCCGTAATTTTGAGCTTTTGTAACACGTTTCCATCAGCATTCCGTGCTTACTAACACTGTTTGGAGCACTCTGGAATGTGGTTGTCATTTCTTTTCGTGATTCAGCCTCCAAGTGCCCATTTTTACTCACATAACTGCACGCAGAACCGGAAACTCTATAACCGCCGCCATTTGAAAGCATCTCTTTTTCCACTACAAATGCTCGTGGAGGCTCAAACGTAGTCTCGTCCTCAGACTCCAACAATGGATAACTTTGGCGTGTGAACATCAGTTTATATCCATTGTTTGAAGCCGTCTGATACTGTCGACTTTTCCCATTGCCCACCTCTAAACTTACATAGTACCCCGGAGCCGGACGCACAAACTTGTGTCGAGTATCTGGACTTGTAGTCAAGTAAAACTCGGTTTGACTTAATTGTAAAATATGATACTTCCAGAATTTCTGTCCTCTTAATGCCTGGACAGCCATACGTTCTGTCTCCAGTGCACCCATAGATCGCGTTCTGCTCGTCTCGCTGTTCAATGATGATGGTCGGCTAAAGCTGCTGCTGCCGCTGCTCATCGTGGGTCTTGGAATCGCTGATCCATCAGAAACCGGTCGTCTAGAGAGCTCTGCTGTACGATTTTCGAGTTTTTCACCAAAAGCGCTTAGTTTGGCACGGGTGCCGGCCAAATACGATTTTCTATGGTTTTTTGTCTCTCCCATTGACCTGTGTAATGTAAGGGGGAATGGCGATTCAAATTCATTCCCCCAGACTATATAAGTTGGATATTTTGATTTATTTTTGTACTGGAAAAAATAAAAATAAAATACTGGTTTCCGTCAGTGCCGGAAACTCTCGCTTATGTAAGCTCGAGGAATCTTGCGATGAAAAAGTCTTGCTTGGCCTGCCCCCAGACGAGTCACCAGCATCATCTCTTACAAAATGGATGAAAACTCGATGACTCGCTGTAAACTTCGATTGGACGTTGATTCGCTTCATGCTCTACTCGCTCTTATGCAAAATTGGCTTACTTCGCTCATCTATTGTAATATACATCATTATCTACACAGCACTCATTCATCGTCACTGCTATTAACGTCCTTTTTCTTCTCATCCCTGAACTTCTCAAAAACATAAATACGAGCAGGTCTTTGATCTGCAGCCTTAGTAGTATCCTTCATGCTATTAGTTCTCCTATGATGGTAGCCAGGGAACGCAGACCAGTCGAAATTTCCAGATCTCTCAACTTTGTAGTTGATCGAATACCGAGCCAGCTTTTTGATCTGCCACGAATCATACGGTTCTCCCTCAAACATGGAAACAGCGATACAATTATCCTTCAAAGAGTCTTCCTTTTTTTTGCCCAATCCATCAATTGAGTATCCAGACTCGTGATAAGAATTTTCGGTCTTCTTACCATTAAACTCTCTATTAGCTTGCAAAAGTTTGAAGAATTCTTGACAATTTTTGAAATACCCCTGCATGAGCTCTTGGTGAGCTCTGATGTTCCTTTCCACATCTTTGATTCCTTTTCCTGTATGTGGGAAATTGAACATCACTAGTCCAACTTTGTCGGTACCCAAAATTTCTTGGTTCTTATTTCTATTCTTTTTGAAGTTGGAAACCAACTTTAGCGATTTTATCAAATTTGTCGCATCAACTTGGTGGAAAACCTTAACACCCTTGGCCAACAAACGTTCAAGGTTTTCTTTTGCTTGTGGATATTTTGCGTTGAGCTCGTCAACCGAATCAAACGATGTTGCAATCAATCTGGCTGGATCAATGTATTCGGACTGCACAATGCTCAAACTGAATGAAAAGTCACCTTCTCCAATCAGCAAAACATTCTCCTCAAATTTGAATGGAATAAAACGTTTCTGCTTCTTCTGTTGTGAGGTTTCTGGATCTGTATTTCCTTCTGTCTTGGAGTTATTTGGCTTACCTTTTTTCAGAAAATCAGCCTTATGTTCATTCTTGATTTTCTCTGTTTTTGCTATATTTGAGACCACCTGATATCTTTTAAGAGCAGATGCCAAAGCTCCCTTTCCGCTTCTAGCAAATTTGCCCCCTTTCTTTCCCATTTTGAGTACAGTTCAACAAAGAAGGGACAATATCGATTGGCATCATAAAGATATCAAAAAAAAAAAAAAAAGTTTTTATGCTGAAAAATTAGGCAACAAAAGCAGACTTTCCGTAAACTCCTTCTACAAAAACAGAAATTTGATTTCGTTCATTAGCTCCTTATATTCATTCATAATCATAGCAAAGTTGATCAAGTTGGATAAACTTTGACAATCGACTTCCTCGGGAAAAAGTCTCCTGTAAGTGGATCTTTAATCCTGAACTCATCCAAATCCTTCAATGCAATATCCAACCCGGTGAATTGATCGAATTTCTCGAAAATCCCGTCAGAAGACGCCGAAGAAGGTAAACTATTCGCGAGCTCAGCTCCCGAATTTGCGTTCATCCGCCTGTTCATACGAACAAGCTTGTCGTATTGATAAATATTCCCGTTAGGTAACATCACAGCATTTTCGTAAATGTTGGATTTCACTTGGTGCGAGAACGGCAGATCTTCTGTCAGCTCACACAAATCGATCGAACAGATTGGACATTCGTTATTCAAGCCCTTCTTTGTTTCTTCGGCGTTGTCTGATAAGTACTTGTCAAAATCAACGTTTTCGTTCTCATCTACATCGGCATCTCGATGAGCACAAGACCGAGTACGTAAAACACTTGAACCAATACTCAACATCACAAGGGTCTGAATATCATGATCGAACCCATAGAGTGAATTAAAGTATAGCAAAAAAACGTCTGCCAATTTGGTCCATCTGATGTCATCCAACAGGACTCTGTAAGGTTTCAAATTATCGTCTATTTGATTCATCATTTTGGAATTTTGATCATAATACGACAATGGATCAGTTGAGGAATCCTTTTCACCCTCCTCTGAATTTTGTGAGAAGAGCTTTTTCAAGCTTATTGAACTCCAACAGATAAGCGCAGCACCAGAGGATATTTTATCAAAATTTGCACTATCTGGAGTTTCATTCAAATAGTTTATAAGGTGATTATTAGCGATTTCTAATGCATCAAACAACCTGTTTTCTTTCACACTTTCAATGAAACTTTGAAAATAAGACTCAAATTCCAAACTTGACTCTAAATTCAGTTGTTCTTTGATGGATTTGAGACTCTTCTTGTTTTCCGTACACCAATCAACGAGAATCTTAAGATTTTTGTTCAATCGAATCTCGTTGTAAATGTTCAATCCCTGAATAATGACATCATAATCCACCAATCTATCCAATTTGAGCTTCCGTGCTAACATAACTCCGGAATTTTGGTTCATTGTTTGTGGAGAAACGTTACTGAATGAAGTTTTCAGAAGATAATCAATCACCAAAAGGTTGATTTCTTCACGATAAAAAACAGCCAGATCACCAGTCAATTCCTTGTTCCCGGATTTCGTAGTGATTCCCTCGTTCAGCTTTTTCAACTGCTCGAGTCTTTCTAATCGATACTGTAATCTACCCACAAATTCATTGTGTTGTCGAACACGTGCCTCCAACTTTCGCACAAATGTCTGTTGTTGCTGGATCATACGCCCAACAATCTCCAATCGCACTTCTTTAGATGTGACGCTCTTCAAGAGACTCGTTTGTTTGGACATCGCTGCATTGTGTTTCTCCACTAATTTTTGTATATTTTTGAAGTTTTTCTTCACCACTTCTATTGGAGTTTTGAATTGGGACCTCTTCAATTGGAGGTGGAAGTCCACCGAGTTGAGAAGATCGACAGACATGGCAGGATGTTTTTGATGGGTAGAAGAAAGAGGGAAGACTGGGGTCAGTGGGAAATTATTCTGTTATCAGTGATTCTTTTTTTCCGCAGAAGGCAAATCAGAAATAAAGGGGCTGCGATCATATTGTATGTCATGTGACATAATTCACGTGACTGTAAACATCTAATTTATTCCACTACAAGTCACTTTCTACTCTCGACTCGCTTCGCTCCGCTCGGCACGCTTCGCTTGTCACTTCGTCAGTATAGAATCAATTTTTCTCTAATACACCTTCTATAAATCAAGCTTGCAACTTGTTGAGAATAGCGTCAGTAAACTCAGTAGTGGTAGCCTTACCACCAATATCTTGAGTAACAGTCTTACCCTCGGCAAGAACAGCATAAGTAGCAGCAGAAATCTTGTCGGCGTAGGCATCAAGACCCAAGTGTCTCAACATCATGGTAGAAGACAAAATCATACCAGTTGGGTTAGCAATGTTCTTGTCCTTGATATCAAGACCAACGTGTCTACAACCTGGCTCAAAGACAGCGTGCTCACGACCAAAGTTAGCACCTGGAACAAGACCTGGACCACCAACAAGAGCAGCACCAATGTTAGACAAGATGGAACCGTACAAGTTTGGAGTAACCATAACGTCAAATTGCTGTGGGTAAGAAACAGCTTGCATAGAAGCGTTATCGACAATCATGTCCTTAACCTCAATGCTTGGGTATTCAGCAGCACCGACTTCCTTAACGGTGGTTCTGAACAAACCATCACCAAGCTTCATGATGTTAGCCTTGTGGATGGCAGTAACGAGTTGTCTGTCGTTTTTAACGGCGAAATCAAAGGCAAATCTTGCAATACGCTCAGTTTTGTATTTGGTCATGATCTTGAGAGACTCAACAACACCTGGAACAGATTGGTGTTCAAGACCAGAATATTCAGCCTCAGTGTTCTCTCTAACGAGAACGAAATCAATGTCTTGCAACTTAGCTGGGACACCTGGAATGTTCTTGATCAACACCAAGGAAGCGAAAATGTCGAGTTCCTTTCTCAAAGCCACGTTCAAAGACTTTGCAAATGGAGAACTTGGAGTGTAAGTGATACCCTTAAGACCAACCTTGTTTCTCTTGAGAGACAAAACAGCCTCATCAATTTGGGAGTCAGAACCTTCCAATCCAGAAAGTTCAACAGTCTCCCACTCAATTGGAACATTTTCAGCGGCAAAGATGGTCTTAACAGAGTTAGTGATCTCTTTGCCAATACCATCACCTGGAATCAAAGTGACAGTGTACTTTCCTCCATACTTCTTTGGAAGGAAGTTCTCATTCACAGTAGTAGCGAAAGTTCTGTTGAACGAGCTTTGGCTCAAGCCTCTCTTTGCAAGTTGTCTCAACATTTTTGGTGGTGTTTGTGTATTGATTGCTTGGTTTGTCAGAAAGAAAGGAAAACAACACCGAGAAGAGTTTGGTTAATTTATCTCGAGATCAGGGAAAAAAATCTAGTCGCACGGTAGGGCTACTAAACGGGGGCTGTCGGCCCTCGGGCAGCCCTAGAACAAAACCCCCCATGAAATCACCTCTTGGGTCCCCCTCACCCCTGGAGGCTGCCACTACCGCAGCCGCCGCCCTTTTTTTTTTTTTTAGCTATTCAGACTTCCAATCCAATGCGTCGGCACCCCAGATGACCGAAGTCGAGTCCGAACATATTTTTGAAAATGCGTGATAAGCAGACTCCGAATTCGGTTTTATCATGTGAGTGCTGTCACGTGGCTTGCACTCAACTTGCGCGACCACGGGCAATAATATTCTCGCCACCATGTCAACTTCCCAGTCACGTGACTTCGACAAGAACAGAAATTCTAAAATCTGCTTACTCTTTTGGTGTTGGGTTGTACGATTATTTATTATTTTGAATCCCTAATTCAAAACTGATCCCTCTTTATTGCCCTCATCCCTTAATCATAACATAATTTTATTCACTACACTCGTTAAAAATGAACACAAAGCCCCACAAACCCGTTGGAACAACGCTGGCTACCATGTACCGCACTCGCACAGCCGCAAAACTGAATCCCACTTCGACTGCTCGAAACTCAACGCACACACAAGCTTCAACTCCAAAATCAGAGCCTTTTATTTCCAGAGAAACCTCTGATTTGCTTTGTTTGTTACTTATTGGATCCGTGATTGCTTATTTTGCGGCCCGTGTTGTTTATGTCAATTGGGGTGGAATTCAAAGACATTTCGATAACTTTCAGATTAGGTGGCAAAAAAGGGATACCTCTCCACCAGAACCCAATTCTGGTCAAGAGGGGGTCGAATCTAAGGATGAGCATTTTGAGTATACTCAGAGTATGAGTGATGCTCAAAGTATGAGTGATGAGAGCGACAACCACACGATGAACAAAACGAGTCGTGATTGTCTGTGAGTCTCTCTTTGTGACGAGTGACTAGGTGAATCCAATGTGTGGCACATTTGCTGGCAAGTGTCGCTCACATCAACTCAGTTTACTACCACTCGTCCAATTTTCATGGACTTATCATTATCAGGACGTGCATGACGAACGAACAACTCGCTCGACTCGCTCGACTCGCTCAACTCATCGTTCGTTCACCATTCAATATTCATACTCCCGAACGGCTTGCTGTCCCGCAGCTCACTCACGAGACCATCGGTCACGTTCTTGTTTAAATAACAATTCAACACATTCAACTTTTCTTCCATTCCCTTGCGGGTGTATCCATCCTTGTAAACCCCTTCAGTCGAGCTCTGTGTCTCTGGTATCAGATAAAAGAACAAAAACTCCAGAATTTTGACTTGAACATCTTTCCAACTCTGCGAGTTTCGTGTATGTGGTGCAGGTTTGTATTTGAGCAGATTACACACAATTTCCGGACCTTTCAGTTTTTCAAACATTCGCAAATTCGGCACATTCCGAACCAAACAACTCACTAATGTTGAAACCATGCTCACGATCACCTGTGAGGGCTGTTGAGGGTCTAAAAATGAGAGCAACGTCTGCATATTTGCCTCTCTAATGAAAACAGATCGTGAGTCTGGGTGTAAAAGTAGACAGCCCTGAAGCACTTTCAGGGTCAAAACCACTAACTCTGTTGGTTGCTGTTGATCTGTGGCTAATCGACATAAAAGAATCAACAAGTTCGATGTAACATTGTATTGGAAACCTTCCTGAAGGCTCACAAATTCACCAAACACCGGATCTATTTTGCTCGGAATCTTCCACTTGCGTGCACCATTAATCGCCCCTTCCGCCCCATTCAAATTAGATTCAGAGCTTGAATCTGTACTGGTCGAGTGCTCTCCTCTGGCCTGCGCCGCGAAACACAGTTGGCTGAACAACGTTTCTAGCATCTGCAGACCCTGTTGGGCTATTGCAGGATCGGTGCTGTGCACGTTGGAGAGGCTCTTATCGAGGTACTCTTTGATCTCCAACATAGTGTGGCTAAATGGGGCTACTAATTTTGGGGTGGTAAAAAAACACACACAAAAAAAAAATCAAATATACAAAAAAATGTGAAATTAAATCAAGCAGACTGTCAATTTGTGAATAAACACCGAACAAAAAAAAACGTCACCACGCTCTTTTTTTCTCTAACCACTAACGTTTCATGTGACCGGCTCACACGGCTTTTGCACCACCTCACACCCCTGAATTCGGTACGCAAGAAACATTCAGCCCTATCAGTCCTAAAACATCAGACCTCTCTGGTCGTGACACCTCAACATCAAGCGCAAACAAGACCCAACACGGGCTCTAGCTTCGTATAACATGATGGCAGAATCGACAAGAGCGCTAAAACTCGTTCAAGCAGTGATGGATTCCAAGACTTCACCAAATGGGTTTTTTTCTAAAAACAAGATCGCCATCGGTTGTACAGTTGGTATATTATCATCAGCATGCCAGTCAATTGGACTCATACTACAGCGCAAATCACATCTCATACACCAGCATTCTAGTTTCAATGACTCAGTTTCTTCGCCGTATAAACGTTCGCTTTGGCACATTGGATTTCTTTTGTTCATTATTTCCAATGTTTTCGGCTCAAGTATCCAGATTTCGACTCTTCCCCTTATTGTTCTGAGCCCACTACAATCGATAGGACTAGTGTTCAACACCATTTTCAATTCACTTATCATGAATGAAAAATTTACGCTCAACTCTCTCGTTGGAACGTTGCTCGTGAGTTTTGGAGCTCTACTTATTGCATACTATGGAGGAGCGCTTAAAGAGCCTGAGTACGATTTGAAACAGTTTCTGGAGCTTTTACGCCAGAAAGGCTTTATTTCCTGGCTCACTCTTGATCTGGCATTTGTTACGCTGTTACTTGCCTTTATCGCAATGGCAAATCACGAAATTAGGCTCAAAAAGAAGGTTGACAGACCACACAGAAACATCGAGAACATCAACTCGCTCAAAAGCAAGATCGACAGGCTCATTTTGCAACAACAAAGCGAGGACTACCAAAACGATTCACATCCGTTCTTCAAATTCTGGTTTCGCCACACAAAAATGATCATTCTCAAAATATTTTCCTCACTGCTCGAAACATTGTGCGAGTCATGGAAAAATCTGTCTTCTTGTCCAGTTGAAACGATACGTTTCATTCAAGGAGTTCTATATGGAACTTGTTCTGGAATATTATCGGCTCATTCTTTGCTGTTGGCCAAATCCGCCATTGAAATTCTGATCCTCACTTTTGTCAATCACGAAATCAAAAAACTCAACATTCCGTCAGCTTATCTCCTATTGATAGCGTTTTTCACTCTCTGCTTGTCTCAGTTGTATCTGTTGAACCAAGGTCTCAAAATCATATCCACTTCTATTCTGTATCCCTTGGTTTTTTGCGTCTACAACATCACCAACATCTCAAATGGAATGATATTCTACCAACAATGGGGCGACGTTCTTGGTTTGAACGGGATCTTGATTCTTTTCGGTACTGTTTTCGTTGTCTGGGGAGTTTTCGTGTTGAGCAACAGTTTGGCTGAATCTGATCCGCAAAATGGAGGAGTTTCTTCCTCTACTCCGATACTTTCCAATAGTGCGAGAGATTATAACAGTATCTCACCAGTCACACCTCGTAAACAACAGCCAAACTCAGCAAAAAAATCAGACAATGAAGGAGCTATGACTTCATTGGTTTGTATGACTGGATCGACAGATCCTCAGAGTCCTTACTACGATCCAAACTTGTTGTCTTCCCCAGAAATTCCTGAAGTGTCGTCACCATCAACCACGGCAAACGATATCATCGCTCCAATATTCAAGAAAACTACCGAAAACATCAACCATGCTGGTCGCAGAGTGTCTGGATTTTTAAGAAAATCTATCGAATCTCTCAATGGTCCAAACGCTAGCGGTCTTGGTCACTCGAACAAGAAGAGAACAAGTATCAGTTTAACCCCTGTTGCCAGCGATACCAGCAGCATCGCAGGGACAACTAACGATGACAACATCAATGAGTATATTTCGTTTGGCTCATTGAAAGACTCTTCATCATTCATCAACAGTTTTGAGCCTTCGCATCCTTCAAACCATGGGTCCGACTTATCACCAGCAGTAACTGTGACATCCAACTCAGGATTAGGACTTTTGTCTCCTCTTATCCATAAAATCAATAGAAGATCAAGCACGGTCACTATAGGATCCCCAAGTCAGACTCAACAGAATGGTCAGCAAAATTTGAGTTCCAAAATGCCTGACAACTCACAGAGACTTTCGTCATTCAAAAGCTTGAAAAATCTCGATTCTAAAGCCAATTTCGCAAGCCATAATGCTACAGGTGGCACGAATCATAGCACTGCCCAGCAATACTCGTCTCCTAGATCGAAAGCTACCCGTGGGGGTCTTAGCTTGATATTAAATTCGAACTTGGGAGAAAAATCTGAACTTGTTCACTCGTATGCACCAGTCGCCAATAATAGCTCAAAAATTGATGAAGAATACAATCCACATAATTCATACAACTACTCTTTGAACAATACGATAGAAGAGATTCAGAACCAGATGAATGCATACAATTACCAGCCAGGTCAGAATCTGGTGCCACCACCAATGCCCACCACACTCGCTCAACTATCAAAAGATTCTCTGGAAGAAACTTGTGCTTATTCCCCTCTTGATCTTCAGTACCAATCGTTGTCGGTTAGCAAAAGAGGAACCCATAATTCGGTTTCTGCCAAGTCCAAAAGACGGAGCCTTACAACCAGTGCACGTTTGGATACGGTATCACAGAAACGGTTTTATTCTTTCGAGCAAAATGAGTTACTCAATGAACTGAGGAACTCATAGTTCCGGTTCAGTGTTAGTGTAATACAGATAATACGGCAAATGAATCCAGTCTCAATCTTAACAATATATATATGATCATCAAAGATCAGCGCTCTTTTCTCCAGCAGGAACAACAAACGCTCCCGCCAAATACAAAGCTGGCTCGTCCAAGTTGTGGTGCTGATAGCTCAAGACACCGACTCCACCGGCATCTAACATAAATTTAGGGTTTTTGTTGATCTCAGCACCAACCCATCTGGCTGCAAAACACCTCAAAATATGACCATGGGCAACCACAATCACATCGCAAGGCTGCTTTTTCTCAAAGTAAGGTCTGTGAATCTCCTTTATCTTAGCGATCATCGCATCCACTCTTTCAGTAACCTGCTTGTAGTCCTCACCATTCTCGCAACCGTCTCTCCAGATTTCCCAATTTTCACCCAGTCCTCTCTTTTCTCTGAGTTCTTTGATCTGATTGGTCTTCAAACCTTCGTAGTCACCATATTCCCATTCTCTAATGTCCTGATCAACTATGAATTCAACAAGTTCCTTTTCTTTCTCCTCAACTGCTTCCAGAAGAAGGTCTCTGGTATGAGTAGCTCTGGTTCTAGGAGAAGTGATCACAGCTTTCAGGTTCTCTGGTTGAATCATATTCGTAGATGAGTGTCCAATAAGAGCTTTTCCAGTGGCTCTCATTTGCTCAATGCCAAATTCAGTCAAGTCTAAATCCGTAAAAGAAGTGTGTTGGCCAGATTTTGACCAAGTTGTTTGTCTGTAAAAGTGTTAGATGCCAATCCAAAAGCCGCAAGAAGCTCAAGACCATGTCTGGATGTTTCACTTACCCATGACGAATGAAAATCACGCGCGGAGTTCCAGCACTTTCACTCATTTCTCAAGAGAACGATTGTTTTAGTTCTTTTCTGTGACGCTGGACCAACCCAAAATTCTATTGCAATAACAGATTCTTCTTATATCTAACACCGAGCCTACTCCCGATAATAATAGGCTTTTTTGAATTCAATCTAGTCTGAGAAAAAAAATTATCGCGCTTACGTCATCACTATCGCTCAAAAATGCCGATCAGATTTTATAAGCCAAAATTGACAAAAAAAATCCAAGAAACAAAATTCAATAAATAAAAAGCGCTCGTAAAAAAACCAGAGTTGTTGATTACCATTAACAAACACAAAATTCTCGAGAATCCATGATTATTCGGCAAGAAAACGATACTTGACAGTTCTATGGAACAATGTGTCTATCACTTAACTTGCCACGTGACTCATCTGAGTTTGATAGAACACTGTTACGAGAACTCAATTAAATCAATGATGTAATCGCTTATCAATCAAATCTCATTCCTTCAAAGATTAAAAATCAATTCGCGTAGTAAATAACAACTCCGTTAAAAAAATCAAAGGGGTCAACAGGGAATTGAACCCTGGACCTCCTGCACCCAAAGCAGGAATCATACCACTAGACCATTAACCCACTTTGTTGCTGTTTTGACAACTATCATATTCATAACTGTCTCTAAATCTTGATTGATATAACGTAGTTTGTCTTCGCATATATTAAAATCTCTATCAAGCTCAGAGAAACGAGCTCCAAACAGTTGATTCTTTTTCTGTTTGACATTTGTATCACTTCAATTGAAGCACGAACAAAAGTTTCACAGGTAGGTAGAATATCTCACTGACGTTGTAGAATTTCGAGTCATTTTAAATTTCGGAGGTTATTGAAAAGTGAAAAAACAGTACAGACCTGGTCTTTCGTATCAAGTGAGTTGATGCTTTTGTTTCTTCGTAACCCAGATCAGTTCAATTCAGGAAGCGAGAACTTCCCAGGAATCTAACATCTGTTTTTTGATGATGAGAATAATGCTTTTTTATAAGGCAAAAGATAGTTCTGAAATTGATTCTTTTCAGAATATGCTAAAAAGTTGTCACTAGGAAACTGCTAATCACAGACAAAGAGTACTTTCAAAGCCAAACACCCCGATATCAAGAACTAGGTATTGGTGGCCTTGTATTGCCAAAAATTAGTTTTTCAAAAAAAAATTGCGTAAACCCGGAATCGAACCGGGGGCCCAACGATGGCAACGTTGGATTTTACCACTAAACCATTTACGCTTGTTTTCTTTAAAAAGACAAATGGGAACATGTACACCGTCTAGCAACAGAAAATGTAGCATATTGATAACTGTCCGCTGGTCATTACTAGTGTCAAAATAAAAACTTCATCTTTTTATCTTTCAATAATGGTGTTTGTCCTGTCAATAAAAATTACCGTACATTTGAAGACCTGAAAACCTTACAAAGCACATACGCAGTCACACTCTGTACTAAGATCTGGGCAAAAACGTTATCTAATGCAAAATATAAGTTGCGGCATAGTGTCGCGAATATAATCTTTTGTTTCTTGATAGTTGTATTAACAATCATTGAAACTTTGAGCTTCAGTTGAAAAGATTAACCTGTAATGTGAGGTAGAAAAGAGTCTTTATGAATCATTGAACTTGCTTCCGCTGTTCAGTATTCCCATGATTGCTTGCTGAGTTCTATGACACAAGCTTTGGACATTCGCAGTTGTCAGAGATGGTTTAATCGCACAATCAACTCTTGATGAAAGTTTTGGTGGTAAACTTCAGCAGGCGACTGAACCCCTGCTTCTATGAGGAGTTCACGGTGTTGAAGTTCAGTGTGCCTTGTCTGAACACTCACGAGCAGTGACCAGTTGTTAGGGGATGATCTTATTGATATAATAAATGTTTTTCCCGACTGAAGTAGAATTATATATAGTCGAGTTACCCAGGAGTGTTTGGGAACCGCCTTGTGTTTGAATGATGATTCGGAATCTTGAAGTCGAGAGTCCCACAATGAAGCCAGATGGCTAGTCTCCCTAACTCCCAAAGTCGCTGACATGAAACTACATGGCTTGAGTTTCATTTCTGAAATCTGATGGGAGTCATTGTCATTGAAAAAGAGACTGTTTAATGAGAAATGGCTGCTTTGTGGCTGGAGTTTCAAGTTTTCTAAAAGGTAATCTATCTTGAAATTTCAAGATAGCTAGCGACGCTTATGGAGAATGAGGAAGTGAGATTTGTGAAGTACGATATTCAGCACCAACGTTGAATGATTGGTGTATTACGCTCACCCAGGATTTTTTATAGGCAAAGTTGAATCTAAAACGAGTTACGAAGGAAGGCGTATTCAACTTTCCCCACAATTCAATAAATGACTTAGTATGCTTCGTCTTATAGCAAAGGACTTCAGAGCTACAAGGAGTTAAGCGAATTAGGTCTCTCTGATTATTTGTGCTGGTCTCGACCACGTGCTCATGCGGTCTTTCGTTTGGTGAATTGAGTTGCAATTCATGCGGAGGGGGTTGTCCCTTTATGAAAAATTTTAGCTATGAAGAACTCTCTAGTATGAGGAAAATAGAGTTTCGATCAACTACACCTTGAATGTTAGCGCTTCGATATTGGAAACTCAACGCCTGGATCATGAAACTTGTAGCTCTGTCAATGAACGAAACAATCTCATCATGTTATGTATCATCCCTCAATTAAATATTCCTCAGAACGCTACTTGAATGTTACTTGACCTTGCTGTTTACGAATCATGTGACGCATCAATGGCCGAGTGGTCTAAGGCGGCAGACTCAAGTTCTGTTCTCCGTGAGGGGACGCAGGTTCGAACCCTGCTTGATGCATTTTTTGGTACAGAAACAAGTAGAATATGTTTTTGCCAGTCGAAGTCTTTTGATGAACCGCAATTCTTGGTTCAAACCATCCTCGCAAAACTTGATCTTTCAGAAACCAGCCCGAATTAAATCAATAATCACAATATCAAAATTGCTAGGTGGACCCGTTGCGGTTGCGAGCAGCCGCTATTGGGACAAAGGAAATGGTAACTAGGTTCGCAGTACTCAGTGAAGTCTTTGAAAGCATACCCTTCTGCTAGTGAGGCCGGAGTAGTGGGACCTTGAAGCAAATCTAAGGTGGTGTTATGCTCCTGCATTTGAGCTTCAGATTTTCTCCAGACTTCTGGACATGTATCATAGAAAAGATGATTCACCTAGCCAGTAGGATTCTGTATCTGTGAAGGAGTTCGAATCGAATGGAGTATGTGATCACGTTGAACGTAATCAAAGAAACAGTGACGTTGATTCAGAGCGCATGGTTTTGTATTCCACATTCTAACAAACAAATGGATGTTTTATGTGGAGTGAAACTTTGGGCTACCCATACCTAAACGATGTTGAAGAAAAAAAATTAAATGGGAGATGAGTTTTATTTGTCTCACAAGAGAAAAAGCGGATGGGGATGGGGTGTGTCGTAGTACTGAAAGATTTCGTCTCGCAAGTACAGCTGGATAATCCGTCTGTGTCCGTAGCGGCAAAAACAATCTATATTCGATCATTGTTGAAGTTCATTCAGTCTAAGTTGAACATTTATTGTAAATATAAAATAATAGAAAATTTCTTCAACTAAATAGAAATCTATATAGTCAACTTATCCCAAGAAGTTTTGGGAAATAAGGCCTTTTTATATTTTGTAAGTGCATCTGCAATTATATCATCTGTAGCCATTGCCTTCAAGAAGTAAGCTTGTTCAACCAATTTTGAACGAATGAAATGATATCTCACATCAATATGTTTGGTCCTATCATGAGATGTAGGATGTTGAGCAAGTGCAATACAGCTGGTATTGTCTTCATAAATAACTGGAACGTTATTTAACTTCACTTGTAATTGACCTAAAAGTTGTCTTAACCAGACTAACTCTTCAACAGCATCACATAGGGCAACTAATTCCGATTCTGTAGTAGACAAAGCAATAATTGGTTGTTTCTGGGATCTCCAAGTAATTGGAGATCCCCCTAACATATACACACAGCCTGAGGTGGATTTTCGTTCAGCTTTATCTCCAGCATAATCAGCATCACTATATCCAATAAGTTCTAGTGATGCCCCAGACTCGTAAGTTAGTCCCAGAGCCGCTGTACCTTTCAAGTACCTTAGAACATGTTTAGTAGCCTTCAGGTGAATTTCTTTAGGTTCATTCAAGTATCTGCTTAACAGTGAAACAGTGAAGGCAATGTCGGGACGAACGGTATTAGCAGCAAATATCAATTTCCCTACCATGCTGCGATAACCAGATGGATCATTCAACACTGGTTCATCAGTCGTGGCAGTATGTGACAGATCCAAACCAGGAACAACGAGAGTAGCAACTGGATTGCACTCAAGCATTTGATATCCCGAAAGCATTTCATAGATGTACTTTTGAAGCGAGAGAGAGACCCTACCAGACATTTGAGTGATCTCTATACCGAGAAAAGTTTTGCTGAGACCTAGGTCTTTCATTTTGAACTGAGAGGCTAGAATCTTCTTGGCCTGTTGAATCAAAGGAAGGTCATTTGAAATCAATAACAGATCATCAACATAGAGGGCAACAAACATACGAGCCTTTTGATCTGAACTGAGATAAGAGTAAATGCCATACTCCGAAGTCGCCTTAACAAAACTTGCCTGTAATAAGACAGCATCAATTTTCTTATTCCAGCACAAAGGAGACTGTTTCAAACCATAAAGACTTTTGTGCAAAAGACACACTTAATGGGACAGACCAGGAACTTCATACCGCGGTGGTTGGCGCATGTAATTCTCTTCAGAAAATTCTCCATTTAGAAAAGCCGTGGTCACATCCATTTGATGAATAGTCAGTGGAAAATGAGCAGCAAGAGCAAGTAGCAGGCGGATGCTTTCATATCTGACCACAGGGGTGAAAGTCTCATGGTAGTCAATACCAGGGACCTGGCGAAATCCTTGAGCCACCAGTCGAGCCTTATAGACTGGAGGGGAGGAAGCAGTCTTCAAGGTAAAGACTCAGCGACATCCAACAGCACGGCGTCCAGCAGGCAAATCAACCAACGTCCATGTTTGATTCTCGTTTTGAGCGAGCATTTCAGCGTCAGCAGCATGTTTCCACAAGCGACCGTCGGGTCTAGCCAACGCTTTCTTGATGGTAGTACGAAGATCAGACACATCACAAATAGCGAATCCAGCAAATTGACGTTTGGAATCATGAGCTAAGCTAGCATCTGTAAGAATCGATGCAGTGGACTGAGTCCGTCGACGACTCGAAGATACTGGAAGAAGCGAGTGCTCCACAGGCACTACTGGACGAGGGGCAGTAACAACACCTTGAAATGGCTGTTCAGGAGTAAGCAGACGAATGGGTGAATCTCCCAGAAATAAAGTGGGTGAAGCAGCAGCGACAGGTCCAGCTTCAGAAGAAGGTTCAGGTGTTGGAGAAGGTTCCTTAGTGGTGACTTCCACCTGTTTGACCGACTCTGCAGCCGGAGCAACAGTCTCAGAAATGGAGACTGATTCATGAGCTTGAGCATGAGACACATCCTCAATGGATGGAGACAGTGGAGAGCTTGAAGGAGCAGCTTCAATAACAGGAATATCACGAGCAGGAAACGACGAAAAACCACCAAAAGTAGGAAGGGTCAGAATTTTTTGCATGGGCAGTGGAGATGAATCAACAAAAGGAAACACCGATTCATCAAATCGAACATGCCGAGCAATATAAATACTATCATGCTCAGGATAGTAAACACGATAGGCTTTGTGAGCAGTGGAATAACCCACAAAATCGCAGCAACATTCCGAGCAGAAAACTTGGAAGTTCGGAGGTGAGCAGGAGTTTCTGCAAAACAGCGACAACCAAAAGGTCTCAGGAACGAATAATCAGGAGGATAGCCATACCACCGAGTGAAGGGAACATCAAAGTTGATAGCAGATGAGGGCTGACAGTTGAGAAGAAACTCAGCCGTTTTCAACGCTTCAGTCCAAAACCGTTGAGGAGCTTTGGCAGACAGCAATAGAGTAGCCGTACACTCTTGCAAAGTCCGATGCATCCGTTCAGCAACACCATTTTGGAAAGAGTGATATGGGACACTGAGTTGATGGTGAATATGTTTGGATGCAAAATAGTTTTGCAATGTGCGATTACAAAATTCACCTCCATTGTCACTCCTAACTGCCACAGCTTACAAACCCTTGTGACTGAAGAAAACTTCAGCAGTCTCAATAAAGTTTTGCAGTAAGGTTGCAGTGTCAGACTTGGCAATCATGGGAACTGCTTTGGTAAAGTGACTAAAATCATCAACGATAGTTAAGAAATAGTGCTGATCAGCAAACCCAGGAATTGGGAAAGGTCCAGAAACATCAGTGTGTAACAGTTGCAAAGGAGCAGACGTTTTAAAGACTGAATGTCTAGGAGTCTTTTTGGTCACGTGACCAGCAGCACAACTCTTGCAAATCGTGCGAGTTTCAGTCTTGAAACCGCGTTTCTTGATCACAGCCGGTGGAGCATGGCCCATCCGGGCATGTTAGTTGACTTGAGAAACCAAAAGCGCAGTAGGAACCCTCACAGTGAGATCTGCCTTGCACAGACCAATAGTCGTGCGAGACCCAATCTTGCGACCGCTAGTATCAAACAGACTTTGAGCAGTATAAGCAAACGAACCACCCTTTGCAATGATGCGATCAAGGGAACTCAAATTCCGGCTTGCAGCAGGAACAAATAAAACATCATATGCGGTAATAGTACGACCATAACGATCTTGAAAAACAATGTTACCTTTGCCAAGAGCAGGTAACGACACACCATCAACTCCCGTCAAAGACTCAGTAGACGAAGA